>JACXGM010012682.1:0-14151 GCA_016801145.1 Umbra pygmaea
AGATTTGTGGGATGCACATCCAGGGCACGAAGCTCCCATTCCACCACATCCCAAAGATGCTCTATTGGGTTGAGATCTGGTGACTGTGGGGGCCATTTTAGTACAGTGAACTCATTGTCATGTTCAAGAAACCAATTTGAAATGATTCAAGCTTTGTGACATGGTGCATTATCCTGCTGGAAGTAGCCGTCAGAGGATGAGTACATGGTGGCCATAAAGGGATGGACATGGTCAGAAACAATGCTCAGGTAGGCCGTGGTTGGCACTAAGGGGCCTAAAGTGTGCCAAGAAAACATCCCCCAAACCATTACACCACCACCACCAGCCTGCACAATGGTAACTAGGCATGATGGATCCATGTTCTCATTCTGTTTAAGCCAAATTCTGACTCTACCATCTGAATGTCTCAACAGAAATTGAGACTCATCAGACCAGGCATCATTTTTCCAGTCTTCAACTGTCCAATTTTGGTGAGCTCTTGCAAATTGTAGCCTCTTTTTCCTATTTGTAGTGGAGATGAGTGGTACCCGGTGGGGTCTTTTGCTGTTGTAGCCCATCCGCCTCAAGGTTGTGCATGTTGTGGCCTCACAAATGCTTTGCTGCATACCTCGGTTGTAACGGGTGGTTATTTCAGTCAAAGTTGCCCTTCTATCAGCTTGAAGCAGTTGGCCCATTCTCCTCTGACCTCTAGCATCAACAAGGCATTTTCGCCACAGGACTGCCGCATACTGGATGTTTTTCGCTTTTCACACCATTTGTTAACCCTAGAAATGGTTGTGCGTGAAAATCCCAGTAACTGAACAGATTGTGAAATACTCAGACCGGCCCGTCTGGCACCAACAAACATGCCATGCTCAAAATTGTCTTGACCAGGACCACACCACTATGCATTGAAGCAACTGCCATGTGATTGGTTGAGTAGATCATTGCATTAAGGAGAAATTGAAGGGGTATTCATAATAATCCTTTAGGTGAGTGTATTTTTCTGGTGTACTTACAAACTTTCCAATGCCTTGTTTTATAAGTACAGAACCTATTTATACTACTGTAGAAGTTTGGTACCATTCCGGACATTATTAGTGGGGTTATCTACGAGATACTCCCTTGGTTCCATTAGTGCCTGCACTAAGCCATTCGGATGATAGCGCTAACTCAACCAATGTTATAACAAGGGAAAAAAGCTTATGTGGGGTTGTTTGCCTCGAGCACAAGGTGCAAAGGACCCTAGGGTTAAATTACTCTGAACCATCACTTTAAATAACTGGGAGCGTAAGAGTGATTCTTAGCATTAAGAAATGTAATCACTTGATTTTATAGCCTACTTAAGTTTGAGAGTAGGAGTACATTTTGTGAATTCTCTGCACTTAAGACTAAAATGGCACTTTGAGAAGTTTAATAAATACGGGCCCTGATTAATGAAAGATGTCAGGTTTGGACACATTTTTGTTTTGTTTATTTTCTTTCATTCTCTTTTGATCTTTTATGTAGTGTGTTTATTACTGTCTTTTTATAACACACCCAGTAAAGTGATTCTGCAGATGATCAACAACAATGTCCATACTCTGAACGCTTGCCAAAGTCAAGTTGTTAAAACACTTTTATAAATAACTCTGTTTGTGTTCATGCTGGTAGACACTTTTTTCCCACATTGGCATCACACACACATTCTCTGATTGCAGTGTTAAATCACACTAGAACATTTAAGAGAAGTAATGGAAATGATAGCAATGACAAAATATTCTGTACAAATTGAACCATTTGAGCTAGATGAGTATAATATATATTCTTAAAAGAGAGAATATATGCAAGAAGATATTTGCATTATTTGTTTTGCCTGTGATATGTACCTACCTCCAAACATCAGAAACCACGTCCCTTTTCTACAAATGTCTTTTTCCAAATCTGACTGTCAGTTTATTATTTATTCCACAATTATTTAACCCGGTAAGGTGATCAGGAACTGATTCTCATTTGCAATGGTGACCTGGCATGACAGTTTCAAAACAATAGGATGTAGTGTATACAGTGAGGGAAACCTGATTTGATCCTCTGCTGAGTTTGTACAGTTCCCACTGACAGAGAAATGATCAGTCTATAACTGCATTGGTAGGTGTTATAACCTTTGATGGTTAATAAGGCACTTACTCTTTGAAGGGTTGACGGACTTTACTTAACGTCAACCGCAGCAACATAACACAAGTAGGAACATACCTTTTGGTTACTTTGACATTGTGCACATGCCTTTACCTTTACTTCTAAAGCACTGTCCATCCCCGGCCACCACACAAATGACCTGGCTAGGCTTTTCATCCGGGACACGCCAGGGTGGGCGTCATGCAGCTCGTCCATCACCTGTGCCTGCCCTGGGTGTGGAACAATCACCCTGGGTCCCCAGAGGAGACAGCCATCCTGGACACTTAACTCTAGCTGACGCTTGAAATAGGGTTTAAGCAACCCTTGCTCGACACATGCTGCTGGCCAGCCCTGCATCACCCATCTCTTAACTTGAGATAACACTGGGTCTCTCTCAGTCCACATTTTGATTTGCTTTGATGTCATTGGAGTGTTAGACAGCCTGTCTAACATGAATACTGTTTCTGGAGGGAGGAAAGTTTGATTTGGTGTGTCTGGAAGAGGCAGTCGGCTAAAGGCATCAGCATTGGCATTTTCCCACCTTGTACACTATTTTGTACTGATACGCTGAGAGGGTTAGTGCCCAGCGCTGTATTCTTGCTGAAGCCATTCGTGGGATACCCTTAGACTCACTAAACAGACCCATACGGGCTTATGGTCTGCATAGATGGTGAAGGGACAACCGTACAGGTATTGGGGAAACCGTTTCACAGCAAAAACCACAGCTAGTCCGTCTGTGAGTACCCTTTCTCTGCTGAAGTGAGAGTGCGTGACACATATCCAATCGGCTTCTCAGAGTCGTCCTCTATCCGGTGCGAAAGGACCGCCCCCACCCCATAGGGTGAAGCGTCACAGGACAGGATGACATCTCTGTCTGGGTCAAAGTGCACCAGCAGTCGCTCAGAGTGTAACAGTCCTTTTACCTGCTGAAATGCTACCTCTTGTGCTTGCTGCCAGTTCCATGAGCTGTCTTTATGCAGAAGCTGATAGAGGGGGGTCAGTACAGTGGAGAGGTCAGGTAAGTATTTGCCACAGTAGTTCACTAAGCCCAAGAATGACCTGAGTTCTCCCACATTCTTTGGACTTGGAGCCTCTTTCACTGCCCTCACCTTCTCTTCCACAGGATACAGGTAGGTGACACTCGGAGCTTAAAAAACGCACTTACTGCGCTTCAACCGCAGCTCATTTTAATAGACTGCCACCTGGGGAATGTTTTGGAGCAGATTGTCCATGGTGTTTTGAAAGATAGCCAGACTGGATGCAACACCAAATACCAGGCGGTTAAACTTGAAAAATCCTTAGTGGGTGTTGATGGTGACATATTGTTTGGATTCCTCGTCCACCTGTAGCAGAGGTTAGTTATCAAGTTTTGAGTCTCACAGTGCTGTCATAACTGTCTTAACTCTGCCACAAATGCAGCCAACGAAACTCCTAGCCTGCGGGCATGGGTATGAAACTTGAAGCGATAAACAATTACAGAGGGCTTCGGGTTGTGGTGGTCATGCACCATCTTCATCAGCTCCTTAAACTTAATACCTCTTGGGCTCTGCGGCATAACCAGCCATCAGTTTATATGACTTTGCTCCGCACACACTGAGGAGGATGGAGCATTTCTTGTCCTCTTTTGTAATGTCATTCAGCAGGATAAAGTGCTCCAGTTATTCAATCCAGTCACCGTCTGACTCGACATATTCACTAAGTGAACCCACAGTAGCCATGCTTAAACTACACGGAAACTACTTCTTCTACTGAACTTGGTTTTAATCCTCATCGCCAGTGTTATAACCTTTGATGGTTAATAAGGCACGCACTCTTTAAACGGTTAACAGACTTTACTTAACGTCAGCCGCAGCCACATAACACAAGTAGAAACACACAGTAGACATAACAGCATGCTCACCCAAGGCTGTGTTCCCATCTTTTGCTTCCGGGGACACCTGAGTTCATTAAAAAAGGTTCCGGGTGCAGTAACCTTAAACACAGTGCCACAGTTCAGTCTGTAACAGTAGGTTTATTTGAACAGTGAGGGACAGAATAACAACAAAACAATTTCAAAAAAGTTATGAATTGATTTGCATTACAATGAGTGAAATAGGTTTTTGACCTCTTTGCACAACATGACTTATGCCTGGTTCAGATTACAATCTTTTTTATCTGATAGTCACTGTGTCAGATTACGCGATTTTGACTTCTGAAATCTTGTCGTGTCTTTGACAAGAAACATGTCAGACTACACGTTGTTTCCTGACCAGTCATTGCATAAACTCTTTAATAACGCACGTGATGTAATCAAGAAGGCGAAACCAGTAGCGACTGACTTCCGGGAACAAACATAAACAAATAATGGATGAAGCAGTGAGTTTTGTATTCCTCACAAAAAAGTACACTTTATGTTTATTTTGTAAGTATACTTATTTATATACTAAGTAAACTAAATTGGCCCAGTTTTTAGTTTATTTAGTACACTAAAGTATACTTATAGTTTATTTTAATACTTTTAACTAACCTGTGTAGTGCCCTTTTAGTTTATGAAGTAGACTTTTCTAAATGTTCCATACACACAATACATTCCATCAATTCCATTTATGCTCCAATTTATAATAATTAGTATACAGTAGTATAAGAGTATTGGGTTTCAAAATGTTTTGGTAGTATAGCATACTCTTATGCTATACTAATAATTAGACAGTCAATCCTCCAAAGAGAACTTGAGGTAAAATATATATTATTTTATATATATATTTTTACTTTTAGCCAGTAGTAAAAGTAATACAAATGTTGCTAGTTTGCCACAGCTCCACAAACCTTTCCTCCATTTCATAACTAAACCTAGCACCATCATCTCTCTTTCGTTTTGCCATTTTTGAAAGCTGTGTACGGAAAAGCTTCTGTACTCCTATTGGTCAATGTCACACATGTGACAGAACCCGTCATGGAGGACCGAAAAAATATTAAACATGCTAGTCTTTTTGTGGTGATGTCGTGAAGCATTGCAGACACAATATAGATTGTCACCGACTATGACACACAATAGGAGATGAAATGATCGAATCTTCCGTCCTGGCGCCCGTTGTCATTTACGAATCCCCACGACCCCCTACAACAAACAGATTGTGCCAAAATTGGGCTAAATTGTGTAATCTGAGCCTAGTTCTTGGTGGCAAAACCTTTTTTGGCAATCACAGAGGTCAGAGATTTTTTATAGTTGGCCACCAGGTTTGCACACATCTCAGGAGGGATTTTGTCCCACTCCTCTTTGTAGATCCTCTCCAAGTCATCAAGGTTTCGAGGCTAACGTTTGGCAACTCGAACCTCTAGCTCCCTCCACAGATTTTCTATGTGTTTAACGTCTGGAGACTGTCTAGGCCACTTCAGGAATTTAATGTGTGTCACAGTTTCCCTTGGGTCTCAGTTACTTGTTGTTAGTTTTTCAATTAACTTTCCCCTGTGTCTGTATCTTGTTAGGTTTTTCAGTGTTATGGTTTCTTCTTGTACAGTGCCTTGCGAAAGTATTCGGCCCCCTTGAACTTTTCGACCTTTTGCCACATTTCAGGCTTCAAACATAAAGATATGAAACTGTAATTTCTTTGTGAAGAATCAACTTCCTGATTGTGTCCCACTTGTTGTTGTTTCTTCACAAAAAATACAGTTTTATATCTTTATGTTTGAAGCCTGAAATGTGGCACAAGGTCGAAATGTTCAAGGGGGCCGAATACTTTCGCAAGGCACTGTATTGTGTTTATTCATAGTTTCCCAGTGTTTCCCCATCTGTTGGTTATTGATTATTGTTTTCATGTTTTATGTTCCATAGATCTATAGTTTCCAGCTTTCTATTCATTGTATGTATGTGTTTGTAATTAGTGTCTTCAGCTGTAATCCATAAGCTCTTTGTCTACCATTATATATACCTTTGTATTTGTCTTGTGAGTGTCGGTCATTGTTTTCCTGTCTGTGATTTTTGTTAAGAATTGGTGTACTGCAAAGGGCACAAACAAGCTGCTGTTAGCTTTACTTGTTTAAAATCACTCTTCACACAAATGCTACTTTTACTGTACGTAGACATGTCTTATATGGATAGAAAGTTTAGAATCTCATGGATGTAGCTAACATATCCAATTTACAATAGCTATGACAAGAATAAAAAGCCACGGTATCATGCGACATGACTGCAATGTAAACAAACCGGTTCGTTAATGTGACTCAGCTAATACATCCACGTCTGACAAAAAGATATGTACTTACAGTTAGCTATCTTTCTCTGATTTGTCATCCAAAGGGTCCAACAATGAAATAGAGCATTGTTTTCGTTGGTAAAATCGATTTATCAAAAACCCTTACTTAAAAAAAGAAATTACTTACAGCAAACCACATTGTTTACAAACTGTCACCAAACTATATCCAGATAGTCAAACACTTCAATACAGTGTTCCAGCCATTGAATTCTAGCTGATTCCAAAATCCCCAGGCTATCTAGAACTTCTCAGACATGTGATTCATCTTTCTACATTCCGGGAAAGCATAATTACATTACTATTTGTATGACCATAGTCTGCGTCTATTCACATCCGGGTCACACTGATTCACCAGAACGGCACTCACTTAATTGACAGTAAACCCAGCAAATCATAACGGAACCATTTGAATTCAACCTAGGTAGACAGCCAATGAGCTGGGGTTTTCAGCCATGTTTGGTTGATCCTTGTGATCTACACATAATAACTGAATTTGTAGTTATTATGCCGCATGGCCTTTGTATAATTCTAGATTTTTCCAGTTGAGTTAGTGTTAGTGTTTGTTTTGTGGTTGCTGTTCTTTGTGATTACTCGTAGTTACTCCTTTTGTTTTAGAAAATAAATATTGCATTTGTTTTTGAGAAAACGCATCTGCCACCTGCCTATAATCTACAACACAAACGTGACAATACGCTTCTTCTTGAGCAACTCCTTTGTTGCCTTGGCCGTGTGTTTTGGGTCATTTTCATGCCGGAATACCCATCCACTACCCATTTTCAATGCCCTGGCTAAGGGAAGGAGGTTCTCACCTTAGATTTGACGGTATATGGCCACGTCCATTGTCCCTTTGATGCTGTGAAGTTGTCCTGTCCCCTTACCAGAAAAACACCCCCAAAGCATTATGATTCCACCTTTATGTTTGATGGTGGGGATGGTGTTCTTGGGGTCATAGGCAGCATTACTCCTCCAAACACGGCGAGTTGAGTTGATGCCAAAGAGCTAAATTTTGGTCTCATCTGACCACAACACTTTCACCCAGTTCTCCTCTGTACAGTCAGATGTTCATTGGCAAACTTCAGACGGGCCTGTACATATGCTTTCTTGAGCAGAGGGACCTTGCGAGCGCTGCAGAAATTCAGTCCTTTACGGCTTAGTGTGTTACCAATTGATTTTTTTGGTGACTATGGTCCCAGCTGCCTTGAGATCATTGGCAAGATCCCCCCCTGTAGTTCTGGGCTGCTCACCATTCTCATGACCATTGCAACACCACAAGTTGAGATCTTGTCTGGAGCCCCAGACTGAGGGAGATTGAGAGTTATTTTGTGTTTCTTCCATTTGCGAATAATTGCACCAACTGTTGTCACCTTCTCACCAAGCTGCTTGGCGACGGTCTTGTAGCCCATTCCAGCCTTGTGTAGGTCTACTGTCTTGTCCCTGACATCCTTGAACTGCTCTTTGGTCTTGGCCATGTTGGAGAGTTTGCAATCTGATTGATTGCTTGCTTCTGTGGACAAGTGTCTTTAATACATTCCTTTAAGGGAGTGCTCCTAATCTCAGCTCGTTACCTGTATAAGAGTCACCTGGGAGCCAGAAATCTTGCTGATTGAGAGGGGATGATATACTTATTTCACTCATTGCAATGCAAAGCAATTAATAACTTGTTTGAAATGTGTTTTTCTGGAATTATTTGTTATTATTCTGTCTCTCACTGTTCAAATAATCCTACCATTGAAATTATAGACTGACAATTTCTTTGTCAGTGGACAAATGTACAAAATCAGCAGGGGAACAAATAATATTTTCCCTCGCTGTATCAGGAGTTCAAAAAAATTACACCAATAAATTACACAATAGACAATGACAGAGTAAATTACAGAGTATATACAACTCTGGAAAAAATGAAGAGACCACAGCAATTCTTTTAAAGTGAACCCCATTGAAAACCTCTGGAATGTGATCAAGGGAAGATGGATGCTCACAAGCCATTAAACAAAGACAAGCTGTGTGATTTTCTTGTGCCAGCAATGGCATAATGTCACCCAACAACAATGATAAAGAGTGGTGGAGAGCATGCCTAAACGCATGAAAGCCAGTTAATATTATTATTATTATTTAGCCAGCAGAAAAACTCATTGACATTAAGAATCTCTTTTTCAAGAGCGTCCTCAGTGAGACAGGCAGCTGCAAGTTACCACAGACACAACAAAACAACATAAGACAATAAAATCACAGTATTAATGAATATGAACTTATTGTCTTTGCATTATATGAGGTCTGACAACACTGCATCGTTTTTGTAATTTTGACCATATTCGCAAATAAATGCTCAGAATGACAATCCTTTTTATTTAGAATTAGGGAGAAATGTTATGGAATAAATAAGGTTTCCAAAAACATGCCTATCAGTAGTAAAACCAGAGAAAATGTAGTTTTGCAGTGGTTAATACATTTATTTACAGAGCTGTATTTGGTACATTTAAACAAAAATAAATATTTATAGTATGGTGCATGGTTGGGGGTCACCTTATAAGGTGAGTACTATTGTATTATATTGTGTATATATATACTTTTCTTGATATTGCACACTATGAAATGTCATACACATAGCCACATTTTATTGAGTGTAATAAGTAATATATTTTATAAGGTTTAAAATATTCATCCATAGCCTGGTAACTATAATATTGTATTATGTATTATGACTGAAAACATTATCCCTGCTGTAAAACTGAATGCATAATCCAGATTTGGATGTACCTTTTTATCTTTGTTTTTGGTGTAAAAGCCTTTCAATGTGGTACAGTATTGCAGATACTGAGTCACTGTGCCTGGCAGCCATCTTTAAAGAACACTAGGTATACGCCCCCTGGAAAAGCTGGGCAGCAACATTCTTTATTATTTTCTCTGCACTAAGAATAAGATAGCGTGCGTTTGAAATATCATACTTCGTAGTGTTAGGAAAAATGTGTAAACTTTCTTACTGGTTTCATCATAAGTAAAAACCACAGCCATAATCTGTTATTCTTTTCAGTAAAAACAATGTGTCAATTGTAAATGTCTTACTACTAGAAATAAAAGTTACACTATGTGCTTGATGCACATTGTACTGCTGATCATTCAAAACGTGATGGCAAAAAAAGTGTCTGTTAAATATTCCAGAGAGTGCATGGTTCATCTGTCTAGATTTGGCCTTCCCCATGGGTTGTTATTCTTCCTCCAGTGGGACTGAATGCCAAATGCTACAGAGAACTGTGGTGGAAGCACAAAGTATCGTTGGAATAGTAATGCCCTAACCCTGTATTTTTACTCCAGTTCTGGGTTTCAGGGAACATATGTCTTATTATCAGTTCGTTTCTGCTATGCTGGTTGCTCAGATGTAGATGCTAAAGTTGAGCAAGTTATGTTTCTGGGTGAAAACGGGATTTTAATGAACACAAATACAAAAGAAACAACAAAGCAGTTACTCCACAAAGAGCAAGAAAAAATAATGGCAAACGAACAATGTGTCTAAAAGAATAATGAAAATGAAAAGTGTCCTTTAGAATTTCTGTTAGGGTTTACCAATTACACTGGAATTTAAAGCCGAACAGAGGTAAAACTATGAATTGGAAGTGACAGAAGTTTCAGTAAGCAGTAATACGCAGACATTTGTGGCATTAGAAGAGTATCGGAAGGCTATTGAAAGAGGTCTGAGGATTGCCATTGTACTGTATGAATAGAAATACCCTGCTACCATTAAGCAGCTTGAAAATGCCATACAAAGCAGATGATGAAACCTGCTGCCCCTCTGCAGGGAGACACAATGCTGCTCTTTTAAATGCATCGGGTGACATTTACGAAGGGGATTTCATACGTATTCAGTCTCCACCCCTGACTGGCATTATAGAGAGGAGTTTTGATTACAAAGTCACACATAGAAGGCCTAACTAAGAACCAACATTAAACTCCATCAAAAACAGCATTAAATGTTATCGAGGTCACCAGACAGCGCTGGTCTGATTTGCTTCCTCGCCCACCAAGCAAGCCTCAAGCTTTCTTTGAAAAACCATCTCTAAGTTCCTTAATTATAGTCTTTATGGTCGTTCTTGTCTTTCTTTCTCGATCTCTCTCTACGTAACCCTGTGTATCTGCTCAGTTTAGCTCTCTTTAATACATGTCTGGTAAACACTTCCAATAACATTGCAGATCTGCTGTTGTTTATGATGTCCTCAAGTATCTCTCACATAATTAGCAGGTAAACAAGCCAAGCTGGATAGAAAACCACCAGAGGACAACGTAAGGTTGACTAAGGCACATGCTGATAAGTCTCTGACGTATCAAAGAAAAACCTCAGCGGAAGATGTTCATCTGCCTTCCCATAACATCCACATCCTAAACAGCCAGTCAATGTAAAACTGTAATGCAATGTAGATGCTTAGTATCCTACTACTGTAGCCCAACATAAAACTATACATGTTTTTTAATGTATGGTGTAAGTTTCATAATGAGAGTTTGTTTAAAGTATTGTAATTATTTATGATGCTCCATTGTAGTCAGCACATTTGAAGCACTTCATATGACTGCCCAGTGCACTTTTAACCAAATGTGTACGCAACCAATGCCATTCTGTTTTGGCAGTGCTACTCACTGAGCCACAGACATGAACCAGCACTGTCTATTTGTTAACAGACTGCAGTGGAGCAGATGGAGAAGCTCCATCCATATTCATGATCCAGCGCCTGTCACCTTGACCCTGCCGTGGGACTCTGACCTTGGGCTTTATGGAGAGAGAATGGGGATGGGTTGGGCCACTGCAGAGCCCTGTGTGAACATGCACTCCCAGACCTGCCTGGGAAGAGAAATGCATGAGCTTCACGCCTGCAGTGGAACTCATTCTGTGTAAGTGTGGTGGACTGGTCTAGTTGCCCATTATATATGTTGATGGGTGATGGATGAAGATACAGACACAGAGGTTAAATGCCCACAAAGCTCACAGCTACATTTTCAGTACAAACTTGATCAATTAGTCTTAAGCTAGTCACAGGACATAGACTAGTGACGGGACATAGACTAGTATGAGCACTTGTTCCCACACATCCTGGTCCCAAAACAAGGACTAACATGGATATCAGGAGGTTTAATACTGATGACTGAGGAACAGTGTCATCGTGCAGAATAATAATTTCTCTGTTGTCATGGGCACTGGAAAAAAAATGCAATAACGGCCACTTCATAATGTAATTAACCTTTACATCTGTGCCAGGCAGAGAAAACAATCACAGTGAAAATGGAAGGGAAATGGTTGCAATTCATAATCCAAATGGTCGATCATTTATGCCCTGGTTATGATCTGTTCTGCACAGCACACATTTTCATGGGGAACTGATGTTCTCACAATGATGGGATTTTCATTTTGTGCTTCGGAAGGCCTTGCAGTCCGGAATGCTAAATGATTATGGTGACCTTTGCGTAAGTAAGGTGTGGATCCAGGCACACTGGCATGCTACTTACTAATGACAGACTGGTTGGTAAAATTGAGTGATAGACATCAGATTATGAAACAGTCTATCATAATAACCCAAACTGCTGTATAACTGAGTGCAACTCAAAAGTTCAAATGCAAATGTGGTCAAATTCAAAATAGTATTATTTGCAGGACAGTTTCCCCAAAAACAAATGTGATTATTTAAGTTTTGTGTGATGGGTGTCAAGCTATGATCCCCACTCCAAACACCAGTCAATTCACGTACTCAGATACACAGGCAGGAGAAGCATAACCAATTTCAAAAGAAGTCAGACATGTAACAACAAGTATTTACAATTCAGTTGTCATCCTCAGTCATTGTAGGAGTAATAAAAATACACTTAATATTCCAAAGAGCTAGGAAAGTCTTAATGTTATGAAAAAAGAATAATGTAGAATATAGAAAAGATAGTTTTAGTGCCTTTTTTGTGGTTCAATTACTGTATATGAGCAGTCCAATTTTGACAAGCTTTTACATTCTAAACAGATGCATTATAATAATAAATCCTTTACAGCCCTGAAGGTGCAAATGTTATTAACACTCAATCAATAGAAAAGAAAAAAATACCTTAATGACTACTATGTACTGTATTGTCTTGAAATTGTAAATTAAAAGTATTACCGTAGTATTAGTATTATCAGAAGTGGCAGGTAGAAAACTAGCCAGAAACTGAAAGTTTGAAAGATTACATCCAAAAGCCAACAATGAATAATGCAGCCCCAATTCCGAAAAAGTTTGGACAGTATAGAAAATGTAAAAAATGAAAAAAGAGTAATTTGATAGATCTATTCACCCTGTACTATAATGAAAACATAGTACTAAGACATTATTATAATGGTCCAGGAAGGGAGAGGAGGCAGGTGCAGTCACAGAGTTTTATTTTCCAAAACAGAGGCAGAAAATATCGGAACAGGAAGACTGGCAGTAACATAGGCTTGTCAATGACAGTCAATATACAGCAAGGTCTAACAGGAAACTCAGAGATTAAATACCAGTCAACAGAGAGTCAGTCATCATTAAAGAAATCAGGTGCACCTGTGTGCGTAAGGCTAGAGTGCCATAGAGAAACCTAGAGCCTCTGACTGCTAATGAACAGGGAACAACACATAGAGAGGGCTAGAACTCCCTAGACCTTAATATTCAGGAGAAGCAGAACGGTGGAAACGGCAAGGCAGGGACGGAGACGTCACAATCATTTTTGATGTTTTACATTGTGAGTGTAATTTATTTTTGACAATATACACTTGTTTCAAATGTAATGACTGCAGCACCCTTCAAAAAATATTGGCCAGTTGACTGTTTACCACTGTGTAACATCACCTTTTTTTTAATAACACTTATTAAGCATTTGGGCACTGAAGAGACCAGTTTTCACTTAAGTGGAATTTTCCCCCATTCATCCGTTATGCATGTCTTCAGCTGTGCAACTGTACAGGGCCTTTTTTTACTTTTATGCATTACACATTTTCAATTGGAGACAGGTCAGGACTGTAGGCAGGCCATGCTAGCACCTGCACTCTCTGCTTACGCAACCATGTGCTTGTAATCCAATCAGAATGGTGTTTGGTGTTGTCCTGCGGGAAAATGCAGGGACGTCCCAGGAAAAGACAATGTCTGGAGGGCAGCATATCTTTCTGCATTAATGGTGCCCTCACAGTTGTGCAAGTTACCCATGCCATGGGCATTGACCCACCCCTATACTATGACAAATGCAGGCTTTTGGACCTGACACAGATAACAGCTTTGATGGACCTTTGATCATCTTTGGCCAGGAAAACACAATGGCTGTTTTGTCCAAAAACAATTTGAAATGTTGACTTGTTGGACCACAAAACACAATTCCACTGTGCTACTGTCCAACTCAGATGAGACTAAGCCCAGAGATTTTGGTGGCACTTCTAGACAGTGTTGATATATTGCTTGTGCTGTGCATAGTAAAGCCTAAACTTGCATCTATGGATGCAGTGTTGAATGGTGTTGACTGACAAAGGTTTACCAAAGTATTCCCAATCCCATGTCAGGATATCCATCACAGACTCATGACGGTAGGTGAGGGATCAGAAATCTTGTGCATTCAGAAGTGGTTTTTGGCTTTGCCCTTTACGCACCAAGATTTGACCTGATCCTTTGAATCTTTTAATTATATTGTGCACTTTAGAAGATGAAATGCCCAAAATCCTACCGATTTGTCATTGTGGAATGTTGGGAAAATTGCTGGATTATTCGCTGATGCATCTGTTGGCAGATTGACGAGCCTCAACCAAACCTTGCTCTTGAAGAAC
>JACXGM010012683.1:0-23751 GCA_016801145.1 Umbra pygmaea
GAGAGCAGGGTGTCATTTCAGTTCTAGGTTCTAAATGCATCATAGAGAGAAGGGTGTCATTCAGAGGTTCCAGTGATCCGACCACAGAGGCCACATGAATCACGGGCTGTGAACACCGCCTGGTCAGGATGAATGATGAGTATGGACACATTATCTCTGTAATGATATTACACAGGCTGTGTGGAAAATGGCATACTATTTCCTTTATGTAATTTACTGCTCTTGTACAGGGTCCTATAGGGGGTTATTGGCTTGCTGTAGCACTACACAGTTGATTCAGAAGCACAGGACCGTGCGTTACACTACTAAGGTAAGCATAATGCAAATCATGTCCATTAAAGTGCTTTACAGTACCACTATACCTGTACTATGTCGCATTTCAATAGTAATACAATGTTTTTATTTCCAGTAGTAAATCGTACAGGTTGGGTTATTGAAAAGCTTAATCTCAGCTCATGCAACACTTTATTTTTCTTTCGAATGAAAAGCACTCTACTTTGTTTAATCAAAGCATACACTTCTCTTTCAATTGAGTCCTTTCAACACATACAGACACACACACATACACCAACACACATTTTCAGACACACACTGATAGAGTACACAGACATATACGGTACATAAACACAAATGTACATTTCTTAACTAGTTATTGCCAGTGGCATAGTGCCATGTATTCCACTGCTCATTTGCTTCTGAAGCTAAGCAGGGTCAGGCCTATGCTGAACATTAGTGTATCTACCACTGAACATTAGTATATCTACTGCTGAACATTTGTGTATCTACCACTGAACATTAGTGTATCTACATCTCTGAATATTAGTGTATCTACTGCTGAACATTAGTGTATCTACATCTCTGAACATTAGTGTGTCTACATCTCTGAATTTAAGTGTATCTACTGCTGAACATTAGTGTATCTACTGCTGAACATTAGTGTATCTACATCTCTGAACATTAGTGTATCTAAATCTCTGAATATAAGTGTATCTACTGCTGAACATTAGTGTATCTACCGCTGAATATTAGTGTATCTACTGCTGAACATTAGTGTATCTACTGCTGAACATTAGTGTATCTACATCTCTGAATTTAAGTGTATCTACATCTCTGAATTTAAGTGTATCTACTGCTGAACATTAGTGTATCTACCGCTGAACATTAGTGTATCTACATCTCTGAATTTAAGTGTATCTACATCTCTGAATATAAGTGTATCTACTGCTGAACATTAGTGTATCTACTTCTGAACATTAGTGTATCTACATCTCTGAATATTAGTGTATCTACTGCTGAACATTAGTGTATCTGCTGCTGAACATTAGTGTATCTACATCTCTGAATATTAGTGTATCTACTGCTGAACATTAGTGTATCTACATCTCTGAATGTAAGTGTATCTACTGCTGAACATTAGTGTATCTACCGCTGAACATTAGTGTGTCTACATCTCTGAATATAAGAGTATCTACTGCTGAACATTAGTGTATCTACTGCTGAACATTAGTGTATCTACATCTCTGAATTTAAGTGTATCTACTGCTGAACATTAGTGTATCTACCACTGAACATTAGGGTGTCTACATCTCTGAATTTAAGTGTATCTACTGCTGAACATTAGTGTATCTACCACTGATTATTAGTGTATCTACATCTATGAACAGTAGTGTACATACCTCTTTCATTATTATTATTTATTTTTTCCTCACATCCCAATTGGCCATGTCCAATTCCCCATGACACTGTCTTGTCAGCTACTCCTCCACAGGCGCAGGATGGTCAAGGGTGTTCACATGCTTTCTTTAAGCACTGAGCCGTCCGAGTCGTAACACACTGCTCATCCAACATGGAAGCCTTTACTCAGTCAGTATATGTAACGGTGCCCCCTCCTGGACCGATTAGGGTCGTTGAGTCCAGGCTCACCGTGGCCCGTTCCATGTTTTATGTACTGTTTAAACCGGACTGTCTGCGACATCATTTAATCTACCAATCGGTTGCTTAGTTTTTTCCATCATTCAGACACAAGGTTCTTGATTCTACCAATTAAACGTGTACTTAGTTCCTGTGTTTGAGAGAGTGTACTGTCACTCATTGTTTTGTATGTAGCTTCTGTTTCCGTTGTTAAATATTGGTTTGGCATATTTGTTATTCCATTTGGCTCCTCATAGTTTATTTTATTTTGGTGACAGTTTTTTGTCTAAATAAAACACCAATTTAATTTCACCTGTCGCATATTTCTGCTTCTCTTTGCAAACCTGCATATGTTATAGTATATGTGCAGAAGAATTCAAGACTGAACTGACAAGAGATCTGCACACAATGAGACAGTGGAGAGAGAGAGGTGGCATGGCTAGGTACATTATTCTGACTAATCCCCCAACCCAGTCAGAGCACTACCCTGTGCTGGATTTGGAAATGCCAGGATCAGGCTTGAACCCTGGCCATCGCGGTGTAGCTCTTTTGTGAAGCATCGACTTAAACCCACTATCCACAATTTCACACTGAGCCCCGCTCTCTGAAACTGTAGGCATAGCTACCTCTCTGAAAGAAATGGGCACCATGGTGACATCTGTGCTGTTGTCCAGGCCGGTGTAGTTCATGCTGGGTCTTAGGCTGACAATGAGGTGGGTGAGAGGCAGAAGGCCCACCAGGTACACAATCAGGTTCAGGATGTGAGCAGCGCTTCCGTATGCCACCCTGGAGGACGCAACACAACATGTCCATCATTTCTTAAAGGCTATATTCAAACAGCAGGATAGAAAGTGAAGTGCTGTTGATCAATTTGATATAGAACAATGCTACAGTACTAAGTACTTGTTTTCTTTTCATCAGCATTGGCCCCTGTAAGACGTAGTGCAATATGTAGGAAAAAGGATTTGGAAGTAATGCATTATGTAGTGAGTATGGTGCCACTTGTGTATTACTACCACTTTGTCTTTTAATACTAACCACTTCATCTCCAGGTACTTCTTGCAGACAGGGTGGGTCAGCAGCTCAATGCGGTTGTATTTCACCATTGCCTGACAAAGTAAAATACAGAGAAAGGGGGTCAGAGAGAAAGACAGGGCATGATGAAGACAGCGAGACAGATAGAGGAGAAAGAGAGATGGAGAGAAAGCAATAGAGACGGGGAATACAGAGAAAGAATAAACAGGTGCTTTATTATGTGTATCAATGCATTGAAATGTAATTAATCTGAATGAAAAGAAATCCAGAACAACACAAATCTCTTTAAAAGGATGGTTTGTTTGCTGTCCGCCTGGCGCTACGTTGATATTTTGGCTTCTGAATGTGTCATCCTTAATTTTGCACAGACAGGCTTTATAGTTTTTGATTCAGAAGACTCTTTATAGTTTTTGATTCAGAAGACTCTTTATAGTTTTTGATTCAGAAGACTCTTTATAGTTTTTGATTCAGAAGACTCTTTATAGTTTTTGATTCAGAAGACTCTTTATAGTTTTTGATTCAGAAGACTCTTTATAGTTTTTTCATTCAGAAGACTCTTTATAGTTTTTGATTCAGAAGACTCTTTATAGTTTTTGATTCAGAAGACTCTTGGCTACAAGATAAGTAAAATCAAACGTTTTGAGACACTAATTTGAGATATAGAGCAAAAAAAGACAAAGACGTATGTTTACATTATTAGTTTGTTATTGTAGAATGCATGTAAACCATTATACAAATCTCTGTAAAATCCATGCTGGCATGTCCCCAGGTCTTGAGAACCAGTGTAACAATTTTAGGTGGACATGCAAATAGTTCTGTTAAATAAAACACATTTTCACCAATTTTTCCATACATTGTTGATAAACTTAAGCCATTACTCACCCAATAGAAGAAAAAAAAACAGTTTTAGAGCTTGGTGATGTCATACCTGATTTCAGAGATGTTACTTTAGTTTAATCATCGTTGCTAAGCTTTAAAACCTTAATTTCCTTGCTCTCAGATCTATATTAAACTAATATAGTGCATGATTGATGAATGACATGGCCAATGTAAACTGTTATAAGACCTTTTAACATCAGCATTTACTGTACTAATAAATGTGTCTTCTGAGTGTGGCAGTTCAATGGATCAAGGTTCTTTAATAGTGATGTTTTTACAAAAGTTTGACAGACTGCCATATAGAACTATTTTTTATTTGGGCTTGTACAGTTTATACAATTATAAATATATGGGTTAATGAATAGAGCTAATTGAGGATATTTCTAAAAAGGTCTTATGTTTTACCACTCATTGATTATTTGTATTTGGGCAACTATAAACATATTTAATTTTTTATTTTATTTATATGGACTGATATGAGCTACTTACATTCAAAGCTGCCAAAGGCTGTATCTTCAGGCTTTTGTCTATCTTTTTGTTCTTCTGTGATATCGGTGCCTGAAGCCACTGGAAGTTGTACTCAACCTATAAAACAGAACATTTTCAAGATCTCATGAATTATAATGAATAAATCTATATATTTTATTGTCATGAGTCTGATCTGGTGCGTTTAATTCAACTTGAATCTAGGTGTAGAGAAACAAAATGTAAGCTGTATGTGCAAATTGTAAAATCTATTAAATAATAACATTATAGGTTTGCATTATTATTTTACAGTAACTTTATCATTGAATATGAATGGTAAATACTAATTAAATGTACACATATCAATGGAGTTTGCATGATAATAACACAATTTTATAACATGATAGTCAATGTAATAAGTATACTATTACAGTATCTGGTTCATTATTATAGTAAATACATCAATCTTCTGCAGTAAATACATAGCAATAATTGTGAATGGTAGCCAAAACATTGCAATAACACTATTGTAACGCGTAGCCCATAGTGGGCTGGCGTGAACAGAACTGAGTACATGTACTCAATATTTAGTGCATGTATTTAAATGTATTCTGTGTGTTCCTTATAGTTTATCAGTGCATTACGTGTGGGTTTGTGTTAATGTGTGTAAATGTCCCTTTAAGGAATGTGACATCTCTCTCTAGTTTGGGCTATTGCTAAGATAGGGTTTAGGTTAGGTTAGGCTGGTATCTTATAGATCTGTTGATTAATTATTACGTTCAGCCGTGTTCTATTAGATTAGTGAAGCTTCCTGTATATAAACGCTGGCCAAAATAAAGAGAGGTGTTGCTCATTGTTATATTGTCACTGTGTAAATCTGTTCACTGTTTGGAGAAAACTGTCCAGGAGCTACAATATGTAAGTTGTGAAAAGTGAGTAGCTGAAGTTTAGAAGTGAATGCGTACGCTCTGTACTTGTATGTTAGCTGTCAGTGTCCATGCCACTCTGAGAGCACATTAAGCTATATAAGCATATCCAGTGTGCATATCCAGTGTGCATATCCAGTGTGCATATCCAGTGTGCATATCCAGTGTGCATATCCAGTGTGCACTTCCTTTGGTGGTACCCTGCAACCGTCAGTATGTATGTCTCTGGACTTGTGTTCATTAAAACAACCATAATTTTCATCTACCATCTACCTGCCTGGGTCTCCCTCTCTCTACACCACATCACACGTGACAGCGAAAACAAATGTATTTATTTTTTAGAGAAACTGTATGTTATGTGTGAATGGAGGAATATATGTTTATTAGAATAACACAATAGTAAATGCATCAATCTTTTACAGTAACTGTACAGTGTCACCTGTTGATCGTACAGTGTGCATTGTAATAACATTATAGTCAATTCATAGTTCAGAGTAACTGTGCAATATGTATTGTTTATGGACCAGTATACCTACATGGTAGTCAAGACTTTTAGTGTCATCGTCGGACTCTTTGATACAACGGTCCAGTAGATGCTGAACAGGAAAAGGGAGATATATTTATTGGTAGCACTCTTATTATCTCATACTGTAGAATGTAAAAGTAACAAAACAGATTTTTATATTGATAAGGTTATAGCTTTCATTGAGCGTTGATTGATTCTTTGATGATTATTAATTGTAAAGGTGCTACAGTACGTGTAAGATTTTCAGCCTTAACAGCAGAATAACTTATGCTTACAAGTGTACAGTTTACAAATGCTCTAAAAGTGTAAAACCTAATTGTATAAAATATTAGTGATTTGGTTATAATGGCACTTTTGTAAGGCCTTTGAAATCTCATTCTAATACTTTGGTTTAATTCATTGAAAATAGTGTATAGGATAATCCTCTAGAAATTATAGCTACATTGTACATTGTCACCTCGATGTGGTAGAAAAGAGAATAATACATTTTCCTGGGTAGAGTACACGGAAAGCTGTTACAGAAAGATCTAACTTCAGAATCCTATTCACGAGTGTCTGGTTCAGGTATGTACAGTAGGATCAAACCTTGCAAGACTCTGGCAGCAAGTCAATTAGGTCCAGTACTGGACATCGTTGTCCATCCTCTTGTTTGAATGTCAACAGCGCCTGATCACATCTGAAATACACAAAGAAATTATTTCATTCATGTTTTTTTCAGTAAGGAGCACTAAGATCTTTCTTTGCAGCTAGTGATGCAAAGACCAGTTCAGATTCACAGACGGAACATCACGTATCTGTAGAATGAACATCAAGTTTGTATACGATAATATTGAAACAGCAGTTTATGTCACGTGTTCAATCTGGGCAAAATCCCAGGGAATGAACCTGTCACTGTCAATGATGGCGTTGATCACGTCTTTCCTCCCATGTTGTACTGCTTCGTGAAAGAAGGAGGCCTGGTTTTTGTTAACGCTGATCTCTGCTCCCCTCTGTAGCAGAAGTTTGACTGCCGCTACATGGCCCTCCCTGGCTGCCACGTGCAGAGCTGTGCACTGACAAACACAAAAACAACATCATCAATAATATCAATTTGTCACCATAAATGTTTCCAAGCAAGTTTGATGCTTAATAAAATTTAGTGATTAAGATAAGTACAAAAGAAGAATACAATGTTTTGCTTTCAAATTGAATATTTAATGCCGTTAGAATGTCTATTTGTTTTTTTCAAACAGATAACATACGTGTCCACAAAACAACTACTGAATAACGGATGGAAAACTGGAACAAAAATCAGCAGGAAACATGAAGTTTGTCCCTACCCCGTCCTCGTCCTTCTTATCCAGCAGGTTGATGTTGGCAGAGAGCACAATATTCATGGTCTGAGTGTATCCTTCTGCCGCGGCATGGTGCAGACAGGTCCAACCTTTGTAGTCACTAATGATTACAGAGAGAGACATCCAGCAGGACATTGTGACAATAACACACCATCACATCCACCTGTGTGGGGTTGAATCATTGACTGTACGGGTTGAATAGAGAGCCAGACTGCACGGACGACAGGCCAGCCTGCAGCAGGATCTAGGGCTCAATTCTATACTATTTTATTTCAATTTTATGACAGTTTTATATTAGCAGTGGCTAACATACAATAATGTAAAAGGCTACTGATGTTAGATCAATCGAGCCGCCGATTCTATTCGCACTGTTCACTCAACACGGAAGCCTTATAGTCGGATCAGGTTTTAATAAGTTTCTTGGTTTTTCCTTCTTGTAGGAATATTATAACCTCCAATACTTGTAATCCCGAGGAATTAGTGATGCTTATACAACCATACATCCAGACAAAAATTGGACAACCGTCTACCAACCATTATATTATCTACCACCATAAGCAGTGTTTGTAGAGTCGTTACCTGTGGAAGAGGGCAGCTTTCCGGAGCAGCAGCTCCACTACCTTGGTGTGGCCCCCTCTGGATGCCAAGTGCAGGGGGGTCAAGCCTCTCTCGTCCCCCTCGTTCACTAGACGAGAGTCTGTGATGTTCTCCAGGAGACGCTGGCAGGTGTTGATACGACCGTACCTGAGGACGAAGAAGGATGAAGATTAGAAGAAGAAAAGGAAGAAGTGTAAAAGGAATTATCAAAAGGAAATGTAATATGTGATGGATGACAAAATGTTGATTCATGAGGAGGAGATGGATAAGGAGAGGGTCATGGATGAGGATGAGAAGGTCATGGATCAGGAGAGGATAATGGATCAGTAAAAAGTAATAGATGAGGGGACGTTGATTGATAATGAGAAGGTGCTGGATTAGGACGTAATGTATCAGGAGAAGGCCCTGGATGAGAGTAAAGTGATGGGATGAGGAAAGGGGAAATAAATAAAGTCCTGTAGATCGGGTTGATGTTCTTATGAATCATTTTGTGATTCCTTTGACAAATGTTCATTTAGATTTACACTAACCAGAAGCATTATATTTCATGCTCATCTGTTATTGGATCCCATTTGACCTAGCACTCCATTGTTGATCGGTGATTAAACAATTGGTTAATGATCAAAGCAGACTAATTCCGTTAATCTAGACACGATTAATCAGTGATAATGTGTGACTCCCAAATCACGCCATATTCTTTTTATTACACTTCCGTTGACCTGAGTCCTGTGTGTCTGGTTCAAATGTGTGGACTTTTAAGGGAATAGGTTAATGGTTTATGACGCAGACAAGCTCCATGTCTATTGTTCTTTGACTAAACTTACTGTGCAGCGAAGTGTAAGGCAGACTTCTTGTCCTTGGACTTGCAGTCCAGAGAGACCTGCAGACCCAGGATGTTCTTGACAGAGTTGTGGATCCCCAGTCTGCAGGCGTAGTGGAGCGGAGTGCAGCCTTCATTATCCTCACAGCTCAACAGCTGTTTTATACTGCTGAGCTGCAAACACACACACACACAGTTTACAAAAAGCAGTCCGACAGTCGTACATGCAGGCCTATTGAAGTCCATTATCCAAGCATCATTGTGATTATAATAGGGCCAATGTGTAAGGGCTGAGACATTTGGCAACAGTTTAAATAAACGGGTTCATCGGAATAGTGGACCCCGTTAAACGATTGGGGACAAATAGTTTGTGGAAATCCCTTTAACCAAAGGCTGTATGTTTTATTTAGCAGACAGCCCAATAATTGGGGTGCACTATCCCTTTGTGAATGTGTTGACACAACACTGTGGATAATAATCATTTGTTACCTAAAATTTGTTGTACACTTGTATGCCATCATCTATAAGTAACCTTCTAGAAATGTCTTGACAACATCTAAACCTTGACCACTATCTGGTGTGGATCACCTGTTATCTGGCCCAGTAGCAGAGCACATTCTCCAGAGGTTCATGTAAAATTTCATGTTGTAGGAAATCTGTAGTTCTGCTCACAAACAGCAAATGTGTCAATTTAGCCTGACTGAAACTGTACAGGATCTAACAGTTTACTCAAATAAAAAGCAAAAACGAGTCTCTCTTTAAATGCTTTTCCTTCTGTGCAGTACAAAGTTCCAACCTGCAGGTGGTGCTAATTCTACATGGCATGAAGTTCTCAACTGTCCTCACCATGTAGTATGTATTCATACAAATAACGAAAATCTCTGGAGCATAATTTGATGTCAACCTGTAAGATGTCTTCAGAGATGTTCTTGAGGCCTTTAGGTTGCAGGATAGCCATGTGGAGGAAGTTGCATCCTGCTTTGTCTCTTATGTCTACGTTGGCACCTTAAAAGTATGGACATACAAATGTTCACACACAAACGCACACAAACCACGGCCAAACCTGAGTGTGATCCACAGACACGGTGCACTTGAATGGAGTTATTAATTTATTCAAAGAGTTTGACCTTTGGAGAGCAGTAGTTCAACAGTTCTCCATGCTCCACAGTTGGTCGCCAACAGCAGTGGGGAAAGACCCTTGCAGTCTATGTAGTCAATGTCTGCACCCTGTCCACACACAAGTCAATGAAATTAGTCCCAAATGGAACCCTACTGTCTCCATACTGCCCTACCAGAGCACCTGTGTATGCACTTGCTAATGTAAGGGGAAAAGACCATCTGCTAAATGACTAATAGTGTATGTTAACATAATATATAGGCAATAGGGTGTCATTTGGTAGACATGCAGTAGTTAATTAGTGTATTCCTTAAAAGGAAAAACAAACATAATATATTTAGTTTATGGAACATATTACTATACAGTGTTTACCTTTGAAATTAAGTAGTCCGCCAACTCTGTGTGATCAAATATGGTGGCCCTGGAAAGTCATAAAACACATCTTTAATCCAGCCTTTGTTTGTTTGCTAGCACCTCTCTTGGATGTACTGTATATACAAACATACATATACTGGTACATAGACAAAAGGGCAAATGGATAAACCAGCTTGTATTCAGCGGGTTGCGAGCAGGTTATCATGCACTGTGCTAATAGTAGGGTATACAATAATACATTGCATAAAGAGCAGATTATACAAGTGTATGCTGTTAATAGACCTGGGACTCCAGGTGAGTAAAATTCCCTATCAGGTAGCAACGAATAGCAGAATTTTTCATCCCTCCAGTACCGGAGTTGAAAAACCCATGGATATCCAATGAATCAGGTTATAACATTATACAGTTTATTATATATATACAGGTCCTTCTCAAGAAATTAGCATATTGTGATAAAGTTCATTATTTTCCATAATGTAATGATAAAAATTAAACTTTCATATATTTTAGATTCATTGCACACAAACTGAAATATTTCAGATAGGAATTTTGGGTTTTCATGAGCTGTATGCCAACATCATCAGTATTAAAATTAAATTTTTTTAATACTGATGATGTTGGCATACAGCTCATGAAAACCTAAAATTCCTATCTGAAATATTTCAGTTGGTGTGCAATTACTCTAAAATATATGAAAGTTTAATTTTGATCATTACATTATGGAAAATAATTAACTTTATCACAATATGCTAATTTCTTGAGAAGGACCTGTATGTATATATATATATATATATATATATATATATATATTATAGCTAGTTATATAATTAAAAATTGACCTTTTTATAACCTGTGATAAGTGCAGGTTATGCCATTAAACTCAATCATATATTTGTCAAAAACTCTGATCCAAAGTAACATAAAAATGTGTAAAGGTGGTGAGTGCAAACTGCACCGATTGTAGTGCTTGCTCTTGCCTGGTGTCCACTTTATCTCAGATCGCTAACTCACCTCATGCTGTGTTTTGTGGACCACCCACTGCTAGTAAATAGTGACTAGCATTTGCTTTGGTAGAATCTCCCTTAATATCTAGATGCTAGTTTCTCAAAGAGAGGTGCTAATTGCTATCACATCTGAGCACAGACTGAGTGTGTCTATGAGCAGCTACCTTTAGGGACAGTACATAACAGCTTATAACATTACACTGTCAGACATGAACACAAAGGGGATTTTACAGGGCCATGGAAATAAAAGACCATCAAGCTATATAAGTGTACAGCATTAATCGGTCCCAAATGTATTATATTCCTTATGCCTAACTGTCTGTTGTCCAGAACTGGACACTTATTTCTTCCACTGCAAACAATTTGTCTGGTGTTTACACCAGACTGCCTGTGCATCCAGACCACTGAGCTGGAAAGGAAGTAACTGAATTCTACATTGACCATTATCCAGGATTGAAACCACTCAAGCTTTAAACAGGATCTTCCCAAACACAAACAACTGGTGAAATATTAAACAATATATTATACAATTGAGGAACATGTTTAGAGTGTTATTAGAGAAGTGTGCCACCTGGGGAACTTAGATACAGGATGCTTCAATCAATCCTTTATACAGACAGAAATGGAAAACTTTGGGTTACAAATACAACCTTATCTTATATCTTATATTAGGGTGCCAGATGGCTCTGTATTTACAGTGTCAGACTTGTAGTCGAACAGTGATATTCCTGAGTGGACAAATGTCATTCTTGAGCAAGGCCCTTCACCCTGAGCTGCTCCAGGACATGTACTCACTCTGCATGAGAGCATCTGCTACATGACTTAAATGTAAATACAGGGACGAGTGACACACAAGGGCACGTTCACTTGCGCAAGGTACACAACTATATGAACTTTGATCATAACTTGCCATTTCATGAAAATTTGCACGACCTCCTGTGTGATAAATCCCTGGCTTGACTCAGGGCCACTATTAATTTCGGCTCAAACAGCTTGGCATCCCAGAGGAGTCGTACTGTGTTCCCTCCTACAGAGAACCAAGGTTATAATCATGAACCAGCCTGGCACTAGGTTACCTCTGATAAAGTTTTAAAGCCTGTTTAACAATAATTGATTTACAAACTGCTACTTGGGCGGATTATCTTAATCCGTGTCTCTTGCAGCTTGTTGAAACCATGATTGCTGATCCAATAATTGTATAATTCCTAAGGTTTGGAATGTGGTGTTCCCCCAGTTATTCAAACTATTACAGACCTAGCAACAGACCATTTAGAAAACATACATCAGCAATGTGCTGATCGGCTCTCCCGGTATTGACATCCATATTAATTCAGGGATATTCAGTGCTGCCTGTTTCAGATCATCCCTCAATTTTCAGTTCCTGTGGGTCTTGATTGACTCATATTCAGTGTTGCCTGTTTCAGATCATTCCTCAATGTACAGTTCCTGTGGGTCCTTATTGACTCATATTCAGTGCTGCCAGTTTCAGATCATTCCTCAATGTTCAGTTCCTGTGGGTCCTGATTGACTCATATTCAGTGCTGCCTGTTTCAGATCATCCCTCAATGTTCAGTTCCTGTGAGTCCTGGTTGACTCAACTTCAGATCAGTAACACTCATGACATCATGAACAGTGTTTTGTGGTAGTACCTGTAATCACTTGATTCATCGTTGGCTTCTTAATCATAATTGTATATTGTTATAGATCGTAAGAAAACAAATCCCTGGCTACTTTTGCATATGTCTCTTGGGGTATTTAGTGAATGTTCATTATGAATTGATTGACTTCCTGTGCCAACACAAATATCCTTTAGATGCAGACGGTGTGCGACTGGAGAAAAAGCTTTATGACCAAGAATATTAAAATACTGTTACGCCCTTCTGTCCTCATCATGCAGCAATCTGTTTATACATCCCATTCCATTTTATGAGGGTGGCTGTTCTTTGGTAATAGCAGTGTTGCAGCACACAGGGCAGACTGAGTACTAACCATGGTTGTAACCACAGGGACAAAGGAATAGAGGTCAGAGGGGATCTGTGTCCCATATGGCACTCGTTTCCCTTTAGTGCACTACTTTCCACTATGGTTGAGTCAAAGGTAGTGCACAGGGAATGGGGTGCCATTTGAAAGACAGGGCAGTAATACAGTAAGCATAGAGATAATAGACCAGCCTGAATCAAATTCAGTTACGACTCCTGAATCATGATTGTTTCTGACAAACTCTTCAGTCGTGTTCAGTTCTGTCTGACTCCGGAAGCGGATTCACATCTGTATGACTACTGAATCATGTTCAGTACTGAATAATGTTTGGATCTGCCAAGGTAATGTAATGATGATTGCTTATGTGGATGAATTGTTTCAAGAGATCAACAGATAACAGATTTCAAGGAATAAATTTACAAATTAATGACTGAATGAATGAAGGCCCACAAACCTGTGTAAAGGTGTCTGATTGGCCCCATCAGGGAGGTTGATGATGCTATCAACTCTACTGTAGGTGGACAGCATCAGTTTCACAGCCTCAGTTGCTCCCTGGGTACAAGCAAAGTGCAGTGCAGTGGATCGATCCACCTGGAGACAGCACAAGGCACAGTTAGTATTCAAACACAAAGAAATTGTACCCTACTAATCCTTACCTAAACACTTACCCTAAACATACTTTTTACTCTAACCCCAAACATAACCCTAATCTAACCCTAACTTGAACCTCCATAACGTTTGTGACTAGATTAATCATGGCCGTTCTGCCTAATTGTAACTCTAAACCTAAGTATTAAACACAAATACTAAAGATAAAACCAATTGTACGTTTTGCACTAAATCTACAGTTGTTTCACCACATTGCCATTCTCAAATGATGGACAACAACAAAGTCACTTTTAGTCAAATTGTTCTGATTTAACAATAGTTATTTAATATATGGTTAAGAAACAGACACGCACAAAGACAATCACAGACGCTGGGTACAGACATTTTGAGAATTTATTCCCATACTTACATACAGACACACATTTTAAACACATTTGTTGTTAAACATTATTTATTTTGATATTCCATATGATTTCTTTGAATATGATGATTTTATTAATCTGGGCATTTACATTAGACCCTCCTTTCATCTTAATTTTAATAACTTCAAAGAATCTCTCACCAAAATCAAGAGATCTAAATAATTGGATCCCATTCAATGTGAGTTTGCATCGGCGAGTCTCGGTCATTAAAATGAATAATCTCCATTGCATTAATTTTCAATTCTCAATACTCTCTGTTTCTTCACTTCATTTTTTAAGGACATTGATGCTTCATGCTATTTTCCAAATTTCTGATATTATTATTTAGCATTTCAGATTAAAGCCAGAAATATACTTGAAACCCTCTGCATGCTTTAGTGTTCCTTAGAAAACACACTATCACAAGCAATTCAAATTCATGATATGTCTTTCTTTGCTTTTAAACAACATACCTTAGTGATTAATATGGGTTGTATTTGTAACCAACATATTGATTGCTTGATGTCAACTTGAAAAACATTATATAATGTAAGTTTCATTGGAATAATAACTCAATTCTGTCTGGATACAATCCCCTGGGCCAAGGATTTTGTATTTTTAAAGATATTTTCAATTAACAGCACCTAAGATGTTTTCAAGATTTAAAGGAGCCTTATTCCTGGCTCATCATGGGGTTTTTCATCTCAAATTTGTACAGCTAATGAAGACTTATGTTGTACCATGGGATGTGTGCCTAGGTTCCCACCTAGATAAACTTATAATCTGCCTCTACGGTTACTGGAAAGTTTTCTAAAATGTATAATACATAATCTCAAGTGAGCACTCTCCCTGTTACAAGGTTGTGGGAAAAAGATCTGGAGACCCTTGGTATAGATTGGGATTGGCCCTACATGTTCAAATCATCTAAGAACCTTGCCTATCAACTGACACATTTTAAATTTTGCACACAGGAATTATTTCACTCTTGAGCTTGGATTTTAATTAAAGTTGCAATCAATGTCATAAATGTTCTTTCTTTCATCTCTAACACTCATATGTTCGGGTATTGTAGACTGTTGAAATAACATGGACATACTGTATGTGGCTAAAAATCCTTGGAAGGTGTACCCCACTGTGCCCAGTACTTTTAGGTTTCAACATGACCTTTTAAGACAATGGTTCTCAAACCTCTCCTCGGTCCTCACCAGACAGGCCATGTTTTTGTTTTAACCCTGAAATGGCACATCAGATTAAATCAATCAAATGCTTAATGTGTAGTAACTCATTGAATCAGGTGTGCTAGTTTATGGTTAAAACTAAAATGTGGCATGTCTGGAGAGGCCAGAGGAGAGGTTTGAGAACCATTATTTTAAGAAATGTGAATAGTTCTAGCAGCATAAACTGAAGGTAAAAAAGCATCCTTAAGAGTTGGTTTGAGCCTAATATTTTTTTGTACGGTGTGGTTGATCATGTTTATGTGTTACATGTTATATGTTATATATATTTATATTTTAACGATCTGAAACGCAAGTATCAAAGGCGAAATGCAAGTGACATTGTTGAAGGGTCCCAGGCGCTGTTGCTATTTTACCGGCGGGATAAATTACGCTTGCGCCGGACGCACATCTAAAATGGGTAGGTCTGGAGTAGCTTCATTAGTCATAGGTGTGGTTTGGGCGTAACATGCAATAAACCAATCAGAGTGTCATCTCACATTCCCTTTAAGAGCACGCGTGCATGTTCCATGGCGGATTGCTATTATAATGGTGGATTATTGATTTTTATTTTTTACAAAATGTAAATAAAGAAATGTCACAAGACATACTTTCCGATGTTTTGGACTCACTCTCACTGAATCACGAGGTTGTGAATGCATGGTAATATTTTTAAAATGTAATCTAACATTAGAGCGAGATTACTTTGCTTGCCTCACTCTTCTGTCAAATAAGCTCTAAGGCATTTAGGTGCCTCCTGTCCTATCCAAACTCCTGACGCGCATTTTCAGTGTGCCTAATGTTCGTTCAATTAGGCTACACTGCATGTTTGTGTATGTTTTCGATTAAACATGGCATCAAATGGTGTCATCCTCAGCCATGTCTTTAACAGATAGCGTTGTCCCCTTCACAGCCACCCAATAAAGGGGGGATTCCCATCAAAGATGGCAGAGTTTGCCATAAATGAGTCGTGGCTTGAGCCAGGGTAATTCGAGGTTGATTGAATGGGTTCCCTTGTGGTAGATTTTATCAGTGCGAATAATTCATTCTGAATAATTTGGGTAAATGTGTACACTAGATGTATGGCTATTTTTTCACCTCTTCGGACACCACAATGATTTCCCTGATGTGGTAATATTTGCCTTCTAATCATGTATTGCAATAATGGGAACACACTACATTATGGGCTTTGCACACGATACATTATGGCCGAGCATGCGCCCTTAAGATAGCATCTGAAAAACCTGGTTAAAAGTCAGTGGTGGAATTGATTTTGGGAACTGCAAGATAGCACCAGGAAACATTTGCGCCGGAACATGCCTCTTCTTTTCACTGAACCGCCCAACAAACGCAAGTTCATTCCCTAATTTACAGACGCACGTCTGTTGAGGGAAAAGTCCCATATGCGTCGGGTGCAAGATAGGAATGATACATGTGTTGGTGTAAAAAGTCAATTGTGCTGGGTGTAAGAAAGGGCCCATGGTCATTCTAGAGAAATCCACTGCTAAAATCAATGAAAATAGCATTATCCCATTATCAAACTGGTATAATGCTTTCTCTTATATACAGACTGTAATTTAGAGTACTTTCAGTCGTTGGATTGTGTGTGATTATGAGCTATTTTTTATTCATACTTTTCTTTTACCTCCCTGTTTTTTAATTATTTAAATTTTATTTTATAGATTTTTCTTACTTGTCTATGCATATGTGTTAATTTCATTCCATATCTGTTTGTGTTTAGTTTTTTCTTTTGCATATACTTCTTAGTGTCTTGAATCCACCTCCACCTCCCCCCAAAAGAATGGCGTTGCCAGTCAACTGAACCACCGGCTCAAGCACAACACCCGGACTTCCCAAGTGGACACGTACTATGCACTCCAATAAACCTTACGCACCTGCACCCTGTTCCATCATCAACCCCCTATACCTGAACTATTCTAGTTAGTGTTGTGCTTGATTAACTTGCCTGTGTCTCCGTGCCATTGTGTTTGTTATTCAGTAAAGTGCTCAAGTACATTCTCTAGTAGTATACATGTACTGTATACTGTTATAATACCTAAGTTGGTGTTTTCTTCTTGCAAAAATAAGTACAGTATACAGATCCCTCCAATTGGTTCAACAGATACCAGTACGTTCAAAACGTTTAGGGTAAAAATAATGACTTGGAGGTAACCAGATTATTAATTGTCCTAGTTGGGAGAGGCTGTAGTGTTCTGGCAGGAGGGAGAGAATAAAGAACTCTATTCTGTACATAGAGTTGTATTTCTGAACTGTGGCAGTGCACCACAGAGAGATTAGGATGCCATTTGGGATTCACACCTCAAGGAAGCAGGGGAGAGAGGATACATACTTAGTAACACAAACCCTTAAAATCATGACCTGCAGAAGGAAAAGTTCAGAGTAGAGATCAACCTGCTTAACTTAGCTTAGCTCAGCACCACTCAGCTCCACCATGCTCCATTGAACTCCACTCAGCTCCCTTCAGCTCCATTTATCTCTGCCCTGCTCCACTCAGCTCCACTCAGCTCCACTCAGCTCCACTCAGCTCCACTCAGCTCCACTCAGCTCCACCCAGCTCCACTCAGCTCCACTCAGCTTCACCCTGGTCCACTCAGCTCCACCCTGGTCCACTCAGCTACACCCTGCTTCACTCAGCTCCACCATGCTAGACTAAAATCCATTCAGCTCCCTTCAGCTCCAATTTTCTCTGCCCTACTCCACTCAGCTCCACTCAGCTCCACCCTGCTCCCATCAGCTCCTTAACATGTGGAGGGGCCCTGGAAAATCTGTGAATAAAGTGGCTAGGCCCCCTCAGAGGCTGCCTATAAAGGAACCAGAATTTATTGCTATGCCCCTGGCTATATGTTGCCTATTGTTTAATTATTCCCTGCTGTTGGTATATTAACTAATTTTGGCAAATTCCCTGCTGTTGGTATATTGACTATTGTTGGCATATTCTTTCCTGTTGGTATATTACCTATTGTTGACTTATTCACTGCTGTTGTTATATTAACTATTGTTGGCATATAATAATCTTGCCTGATGGCTAGCTAAATATCACTTTGAGATAGCTAATGGGAAAAATTGTGAGTACGACACACTTTACAGCCCCACTGGCCTGTGTTGTTATTGTGACATCTAACAACAGTCGCCATTTTGTTGTGTACTAATTGAATGACAAAGCAAAACAGTTAAATGAGGTTTCTACTCTTTCTATTGTTGACATATTCACTTCTATTGTTAAATTACCTACTGTTGACTTATTCCCCGATGTTGGTATATTACCTATTGTTGATATATTACTTATTGTTGACTTATTCCCTGCTGTTGGTATATTATTTATTCTTGACTTATCCCCTGCTGTTGTTATATTACCTTTTGTTGGCGTTTTCCTTTCGGTTGTTATATTACCTATTGTTGGCATATGACTTGTTGTTGTTAAATTACCTATTCTTGACTTATCCCCTGCTGTTGGTATATTACCTATATTTGACTTATTCCCTGCTGTTGGTAAATTACCTACTGTTGACTTATTTTCTCTGGTTGTTATATTACCTATTGTTGGCATATTCCCTGCTATTGGTATATTACCTATTCTTGACTTATCTCCTGCTGTTGTTATATTACCTATTCTTGACTTATTCCCTACTGTTGTTATATTACCTATTGTTGAGATATTCCCTGATGTTGGTATATTACCTATTCTTGACTTATCTCCTGCTGTTGTTATATTACCTATTTTTGACTTGTTCCCTGCTGTTGGTATGTTGCCTATTGTTGGAATATTCCCTGATGTTGGTATATTACCTATTCTTGACTTATCTCCTGCTGTTGTTATATTACCTATTGTTTACTTATTCCCTGCTGTTGGTATGTTGCCTATTGTTGGAATATTCCCTGATGTTGGTATATTACCTATTCTTGACTTATCTCCTGCTGTTGTTATATTACCTATTGTTTACTTATTCCCTGCTGTTGGTATGTTGCCTATTGTTGGAATATTCCCTGATGTTGGTTCATTACCTATTATTGATCTATTCCCTGCTGTTTGTATATAATTGGTTGTTGGAATATTCCCAGCTGTTGGTATTTATACCTGTTGCTGGTCAATCTTGGCTCCTTTTTCAATGCAGAACTTAATGACCTCCATGTTGCCGCCCCTCACGGCCAGGTGCAGAGGACTACTGCATGACTTATCCAGGAAGTTGATCTGTTTCTCAACTGGATAACCCAACTTCTCTCCTGGACCGACCCACACGGAAACACAAACAGAAACACACATACACACACTGTGATGTAGAAGAAGATGGGTTCATCTCAATAATCAGGCAGAAAGTGGATGAGAGAGGGGGATGAGAGTTTTCAGGACTCCCTGATTACCAGAGCCCTCTAACCGGGACGTTATAAAGGTGATTTATATTTGCAAGAAGGACTATTAACTGTTGTAGTAAATAGTAAATGCAACAAAATTGTTCTTATAGTCAAGCCATCTGCAGTGATCGTTCCAAAACTGACAGCAACCGAAGCTTCACAAATATTTTGCTTTTGGACTAAACATGTTGAGTTGTAGACCGCCCAGGTTAGGTAAACATTTGTGTGGCTCTATGGCTGCTGACACAATATCTTTGCCAGTTATCAGTCACAGATTCATATCCTGGTTTACTGATAAGGGGAACAGGGCTTTTATTACACTAAAGAAGGTTTCCCTGATACATATATATATAGTTAGTGTTTCTCTGGGTAAAACTAGCCCATGATATTACAAAAAATTAATGCAGGTATCTATATCAGTTTGTTAAGTTGAAAGAGAATAGTTTCTCAATGACTGATTAAATAAAACATGCTTTATTCTCCACACAATGTTGATGACTCACCAGCATTCAAGATGACATCCATGGCCTTCCTTGCCCCTGTGAAAGCAGCTGTGTGAATGGCAAAGTGCCCCAGCTTATTCTGGCTGCAGAGCCGCGCTCCGTGGTTCAGCTGCAGGACAGACAGCGGAGCCAAGTTCAGTTTGCTATGCCACAGAACTGCTTGTACTTAGCCATAGCTTTCCCCAAGACATTCTTGAATAATTTCTTTGGTCAAACTGCTCCCATTTGAAAATGATAGGGAGGTGTAGCTTGAAGACTTATTTGATTTGTAGAATGATGTGTCTGAGTAGTTAATTCCTATTTATTAATATGTACAGCATTGATTCTTGTGAATGCTCACCAGTTACACACATCAATATAGAATACTGATATGTGTGATTATTGTGTAGTACAATATTGTGTATGTATGCATACCGGTAGATAATATATTCTGTTTTGTGTATGTCTTCATAATGAATTGATAATGTAGTGATATCACATCAGTTATGCATTGATAATGTTTTGATATTGGAGTGATAATGCTTTTATAATAAAGTGATAATATATCAATTACACACTGATAATTTAGTGATATTGTAGTGACGATGCATTGACAATGTATGGATACTCACAAGAGTAGAAAGTGCCTCCGTGTTGTTGATGGAACAAGCCAGCATGACTGGCGTGTTCCCAAGGTCACCCTCTAGATTGGAGTCAGTTGAATAGTGAGACAACAGAAGCTGGACAAAAACATAAATAGACACACACCAATGAAGACATACATAAAGACACAGATGAAGAGAAAAAAACACTCTTGTCAGATTTAAAGTGAGACCAGCTGCAGCTGGACATTGAGGCTGGGTATATTGTCACATTTTGGCATCTTAATCCCTGTGCAGACATTACTTTATACCAGAGCATTAGAGGCATCAGGCAAAGTGCACAAACAAAGGGAACAGGGAGGCATGTGGGACTCATTTGTGATGCACTGATCTGCCATTCTTTCTGTCTCTGCAAGTGCCAGAGACTCAGAGAGATAGAGATACAGAGAGAGAGCTACAGAGACTCAGATTGATAGGGAGATAGAGAGAGAGGGAGAGAGAGAGAAAGGGAGAGAGACTGAGAGAGGGACAGGGGGAGAGATTCAGAGAGAGACAGAGAGAGAGATATTTAACTATATAATCCCAAATTTCAAAGAACTGAATGACCATTCAAAAATAAACATTCTCCTGGGAGTAGACAGGGCATATCTTGCTGCTCAATATGTACAAACATGCCACAGCCTGAGGGACAGTAGGGCTTTGTTTAAATTATCTTAATATTGTTTATATAACTGCTTTTTTATGTTTTGTATATATTATGTATATATTTTTATTTGTATATTCTGTTTCATGCTTTGGCAACATTGTTGCAAAAACTTTCATGCCAATAAAGCCTCTTTGTGTGAGTGAGAGAGAGATACAGAGACTCAGCCACTAACACCATTGTCTGATCACAGCCAAATTACCTTAAGATAAGATAACGATAAAAAATTAAGATAAACTATTCATACAGATGGGCCCAAAACAGCACAGAACAGTACCAGAAAGCAATCAACAACCAAAATATTCTATTAAAACTAGTTAAGTGTATTAAAACAAGTTAGGGAGTAGTACTATATAAACGGTGGCCAAACTAGAGGAAGGTGTCAGGCATTGATGTTGTGAAGATGGTTACTATGGTGTGTTGACATCCAGGGGAACAGTACTTTGTCCGTTCGTAAGTTATGAAAATAGAATAGTTTTGTTTGAGTGTGTTCGCATACGCTCTGCATGTATATTTGTCCGCCGTGCATCTCAAAATCTGTGTCTCTGTTACGTCCCCTGGTACAGTGTTGGTGTGTCCATGTTGTGGATCTGTTCTGTTCTGTGTGTTTGTTCTGTTCTGTTTGTGTGTTTCCCACAGGGGGTGCAGATCCAGTCATCAGTCCCTCCATTCATCACTTATCACTGACTCCTCCCCTCCGTTTTCCCATACACCTGGTTTCAGCAATCAACAGCTATCCCATCATGCCCTTCCCCTGCATATAATGTGCCCCTGTTTGTCTCACTCTCTCTCTCTTTGGCTGCTCATGCAGTAGGTCTGTGCGTGAGCTGGGGTGGTATTAGCCGTTGGTATCAGTGTTGTGGTTAGTTGTGAGTGGTGCTACTGTTGTTAGAGTGAGAGCTTTGTTTTGGGTATCTGTTAGAGAGAGTGGTAGGCCTATTGTGTGTGTGAGTTGTTCGTGCTAGTTTCGTCTTTGTTAGTTCGTACCTTTAATTATTACCATCCTGTCATTAATCCTCGTTTGTTATTTCTTTTGTTCACAGGGAGTGAGGAGATTTTAGCATAGAGCTGCTCCGGAGTATACATCTTGCCTGTAGGGGATTCCCTTGTATAAGCACACTAGTCAGAACTGGTATGGGCTACCTGCTGTAAGTTTGGGAAGGGCGCCTTGACCGTGTGCCAGTTTAGTTTGTTTTGTGTGGGAGATAGGACAGGTAAGAGGGTGAGGGACTTTTTGTTTAGTTCTTTGGTTTGGTACCCACAGTCTCCTCACTTACCTAAATATTTTACCGTGGCAAATAAAGCCCTTTGTATAACGGTACCTGTTTGTGTTTGTGTCTTTGCTCACACCCACGACTCCATATTCCTGTCTCCGACCGTTTGGGCAACGAGGTGTAGCATCCCACTCCCCTCCTGGGGAGGCAGTGCGTAACAGTCTCCTGCAACTAGCTACTTATTATGTTGTACATGTTTCCTGGACTGTATTCAGTAAATCATCAAACCATCCTCTACCTGCCTTGGTCTCCCTCTTTCTATACACCACACCTCATTGTCACAACAAATTGACCCTTACAATTACAGAGGCATTTGTGTGAACAGTAAGCTGGGGAAGGTTTTCTGTATTATTATAAATGTAAGAGTTCTAAAATTCATAAATGTTAGCACAATGTCCTGAGTAAAAGCCAAATTGGATTTATACCAAAAAATAGAACAACCGATCACATTTACACCCTACACACCCCAATAGATAAACATGTCCAACAAAATAAGACTAAGATGTATTCTTGCTTTATTGATTTTCAAAAGGCTTTTGATTCTATTTGACACACAGAACTATTTTACAAAGTTATTGAAAGTGGTGTAGTGGGTAAAACCTATGACATAATAAAATCAATATATAGTGGGAATGTGCATCATCAACATTGGGAGAAAAACCCTGGAATCATTTAACCAGGGGTGAGGTCTTTGCAATCTAAGTCCTGCACTATTTAACATTTACATCAATTAAGTCACCAACAGCACATGGCCTACAGCAGAGCAGTACCGCCAGACCTGGGCCCTGGCAGTAAACCCCCAAAACACCAAAATAATGATTTTCCAGAGACGTTCCAGATCTCAGGTAAATAAACCAAAGTTAAAAATTGGTACAAAATATAGAGTAATGCATGCAATACAATTATTTCGGTTTAAAAAAATAAGCTAAACTCGGCACCTAAATTAAGCCGTGAATGAACTTGAGGTGTGGGGTCCACTGTCACGTATCCTCCAAGAATTTAGAGACAGGCGCGAAGGTTCAATAATGCAAACACTTTATTATAACTAAAAACCAAAATACTGCCACGAGGGGCGAAGTGTATATAAATCAAAGAAAACACTGGAACACGGGAACAGGACACGTCA
>JACXGM010012684.1:0-23751 GCA_016801145.1 Umbra pygmaea
GTTTAATGGTGTTATGAATATTGATCTGCTGGGCATCATCCTTGGGCCTGTCTGCCGTGCTCCAGTGGGGGTTACCCCCTTTTTCATGAATCTTCATACATCCCAGGGAATCCTTTGTTCAAGTGAGGTGTGATGGGAAGCCAGCTGGAATTAGTCATTATTTGGACCTATAAACATTAAATATCCCACTACAGTATCAATGGTAACTATCACATACACGGTGTGCACACTAGCATGCACGGGAGTACGCCCCTAGGCATACGCAAAAAATGCACCTCCCACTACAGCACCCCAACTTAAAAAACTCTTCCCATGACATTTAACTAAGAGAAATCTGACAGCTCTACCATACACAATTCAAAACATTTGGGAAGATATTTTGGATGTTCCAATTCCATGGCACCAAGTGTATTGATTTATATATAATTTTATAAAAATACAATTATTGTATGAGCTGCTGCCCCCGCAACCCGATCCCGGATAAGCGGAAGAGGATGGATGGATGGACAATTATTGTACATTATTCTGGCTACCAAAAAAATGCTTAATATATGGGGAATTGAGCAGTCACCACTATGCAGATTATGTTAGAACAAGACAGAAATAATAGATCATCTATTTCGGTGTTGTCCTATAGTTGCTATGATTTGGATTTAGGTTCAGAAATGGTGGCAATGTCATGGAATCAACTTACAAATTAGTTTACAGGGATTCCTATTGGTTGACCTGAGAGGTGATGCTCAATCCATGCAAAATATGACCATTCTCCTGGGTAAAGTCTTTTTTTCAGGACCACTTCGCAGGAAACCGTAATGCTCGAAGTTCAAGTGCCTTATAAAGATTCATGGTTTTGTTGAAAAATATATTGGTGCTAATAACGAAAAAATGTAAGTCAACTGGAAAAGATGGTTGAACCTTAGGAATCGTGTGTAAGTGTGGAGCTCTGTGACAGCTGAGCTCTCCGGAACTCAAGGTGTATGAGAATAGATGTTTGAAATATGCAGGTTGGGTGTGGGTATGAATGACTACTGTGTGTGTGTGTGTGTGTGTGCGTGCGTGCGTGTGTGCGTGTGTGCGTGTGTGCGTGTGTGTGTGTGTGTGTGTGTGTGTGGGTGTGTACAGTATGTGAACATTGATTGTTGAGTGATTTTGCAGAGATTCGATTGTTGTTCTCAACAATATTGGTGTTGCTGGTCAGGGCTTTGTGGTCCGGTGGCTGCTTTGGTTCGTAATCTGAGATGAACTCTGGCAATATGGCATTTGTGTGGTGCACCCTTTTTAGTTCATAAAAAAGCGTTGTGCAACAGGCTGCTCAAGAAACAGCTTTGTGACAAAATATATCCTTCAATCCTCCCATTATGGGACATGAAGTGAGGCTAGTGAAGTGGTCTGATTAGCCAATGACGGGTAAGTTCCTCTGTGACATCGGGACAAACTAAGACAGGCACAGTTGTGCATCTGGCAACAATATCTGAAGTATGTGTCTCTGTACCAAGACACATGAGTCAGTGCTGAACAAATAGGACAATGAGAAGACCGAGAAGGTGCTTTCCAGGCCTGGAGAGGTAAATGGAGTGAGAGGCAGACGAATGCGCTGAATTTCCAGTGACAAACGTTGTTGTTTTCTCATAGGATAGTGCTGCGCCGCCTAACTAGCTACCTAGCTCAAGGCGAAGTCACTTGACTCAGGCGTACCTGTCGAGGTAACGTCGGAGCTGTATTTGTAATCGGCTTGATGGGGCGCTTACTAGCTAGCTGGCTAGCTAGCATGTATTCTTTTTGTTTTCGAATATTGTGTGATAACTGCAACTTCATTTCGAAATGTGAACGATTAGGGTTCAATCTGTACCAAGATAGGGCATATTGTTCTCAGATCATATTCTGACCCGTTGTAAATGTTACTAATTACAGTGAATTGCTAGCTAGTAAGCCACATGCCTTAGGCTAGTAAGGCTACATTTGACATCACCAAAGCGACTTGATAGGAGGCAGGCACTAAGTTTACATTAAATTCTGGACCTTGTCGTATTTCAAGTGTAGACCGAAATGTCCTCTTGTTTTTCTTTCTGATCTTCTGGCAGGCATTGCATTGTACATGACATAAATCATTTAGAATTTATCATTTACTCTGGAATGTTCCTTTAATGTTAAATTATTGAAATAATATTCACATTAATGTGTATTTGAAGTTTGCATACGATAGTTTTATGTTTTTGAATCATGTTTGTCACCATTGTAACTTATCAGTTGGTACAGTGCAATTTGATCAGTTCACTTACAGACTATCTCGTTTCATAACATCTGAACTTCAACTCGTCCACTTCATATTTTTGGCATGACTGATTTAAGATGGCCTGACTGTAGAATTTAATTAAAGGGGACATAACGACCACACACTGCTGTTTTCTTCTCTTTTCTTTCTCGTCCCTTCCGTAAGACGTGACATGGCGCCCACTCTGCTGCACACCGCTGCCTGACCATGTTTTACACTCCAAATGAGCTGTGCTTGCAGAAGAATTTAATTTGATCTGGTGCTGTAATTGTGCTTCCAAAAAAGGAACAGTTCAACTTTAAATGTAATATGCACAAAAAGTAAATTAACTGTAGACAGAGCCCTTGTGATGTGTTGACACATTGCTCTTGTGCTCTTACACAAAAAAATCATCCGCTGATGATAAACCACCACAAAGCAAAGCATTATGAATTTTATTAATGACTGCAAGACAGTATGCAAAACATCAAAGGTCCATGAGAAAGATTAATGACCTTGCGTGAGGCCGTTTAATTACCTCTAGCTAATTAGATTCTTGACCAAATTTTTAATATCTGCATTCCCCTCTAAAGCCTAATTGAGATTCCACCATATTTATCAATCTTTCAAGAAAACCCCTTAGTGTTCCTGTTTTTTCTTTCTCTTTAGCCTTTGTGCATTTATGGTTTCCCCATTTATAGACAATTATTCAATAAATGACAGTGGTGTAGCTGCCGGGGCTATACCGGAAACTTATAGGAGGTAGTGGGATCAAAATGGGCTCCCTGTTTGTTTGTACTTAGTGAACGTTATCGATTCAATCTGCTACTTCTAATGAAGTACTGATGCTAATAAACAGACAATGCGCTGTAAACTGTTCCTACAGTAATTCTGCTATCTGGACCAGCTGGTTGAGGGGTTGAATGTGGTCACATTCTCAGAAGTTCTGAAAAAAAATTACACTCTTCAATTTAGTGTTGTCGCTCATTGATATTGGTTTGCAGCTTATCTGAATTGGTGTTTACCAGGGTACACACGCGCCGGTGTGCATTGACACAGACAAAACACAAACACACACACACATACACACAGACAAAACACAAACACACACATCCACACAGACAAAACACCAACACACACACACATACACACACACAGACAAAACACAAACACACACACACACACATACACATACACACAGACAAAACACAAACACACACACACACATACACACAGACAAAACCCAAACACACACACACACACATATACATACACACAGACAAAACACAAACACACACACAATCTCTTCCTAGCCCCCTTATTGTCGCATTCTAATTATTGAACTAGGATTATCCAGACAGTGAGAATGAGTCAAGAAGCACCAAATTGTTTAAGTTTGAAGTGTCTACTTCTACATAGTTGGTTACCGTTAGTAACAGTTGCTAGGTGTTATTGTTAGGTTCCCAGGTCGTCTTCTGCAAGTGGTGAATCTCTGGGTGTTACGACATAACACAACGCTGGAGGATGTGCTAATACTACACAGCACCATCTGCTGTCTCTGACTTGCATTTCCAGTACACACTTTTTCACAACACACATACACTTTTAGGGAACACTACATGTCTTCTGCAGCTTGACTATAAGTGGTGTATTTATATCCCAGTCAAAGAATTCTTACAAAACAATTGTGGCCGCTTTTACAGGCCTCTAATTAGTCAACAATCCAGGACAAACACTACATCTAAACACACAGGGCGCCTCCCAAACATTCCTTTATTCACAATGTAGTACATAAATTTTGTGCAGGGCCAGTAGAGGGCTCTATTCTGAAGTAGTGCATTACATAGGGGATAGGGTGCTTTTTGTGTAGGGCTTTTACCCTCTGATTCTTCTCACACATTTCTTCACCAAGATCTAAATAGGAACAGATTCCAATTCCTCACTGATATTTCATTAAAGCCAATTAGAAAATGAACGCTGTACCGTCCCATAAGGCTCAATAGGTATCTGAAAGGAAGTGTAGAAGAGGGGACTGTGTATGAGTTGTTTGAGCCAGAGTGTGTATAACATTGCTTTCATCTCTGGATAACAGTTTCCCTGACATCTCAACGTGTTCTATTCAAACAATTAAAACAATTAACACTGTCAAAATAAAGCCATTAGCTAACCAAGGGCATAATAATAATGTTAATTACAGGCTTTTGCGTTCAAAATGTATTTTCCTCAAAATGCAAAAAATAAATGCAGCATCTACAGTAGAGTAAGGCAACAGTGACAGAAATAGCTAGACATCTGCTGTTGTATTTATGTTAGCCTCGGGTTTCTGGTACCTCCCGGCCATGTTGTGTTCCTCTTCTGTTCTGTGAATACAGTAGTCACATTGACTTCACATTTGTCTAATTTCTTTACCAGTGCATCAGTAGATACAAAACATCCAATAAATTCATTTTGGAAAGGTCACACATGTCAAAATCATACAGATTTATTTTAAATGAGCTTCCAAATAAATATTGAGACACAGTCCTCACTTAAAAATGCATTCTGGAATTTATGCATACTGTATGACCAAATAATGTTTGAACACATCCCTTTTGGTCTGGATGTGTAATATGCTGATAAAATGTCCATAAACTAAAGAAGCACTGTCACACCTCAGTTATCCTCAAAATTCCAAGTCAAGATGTTTTGATGACATGGGGCACAAATCATGACATAGAACACAAAACCATGACATATCACACATTTTTTAGGGACCCTTTGTAGCTCAACCACTGGCCAAAATAGCAGACTTCACACCCTAAACTATGGCCCAACTGTACAAGCTTGAGAGTACAGTTTCTATGAAGTTATAGGTATGGTTAAAGTAAGCAAAATCCTAGGAATTACATTCTTAATTTTTTTTATTTTACCATTATTTAACAAACCAAGTTGACTAAGAAACAAATATTACTCGCAGCAGCAACCTGGTAACAATTAGGTTTAACTGTCCTGCTCACGGAATGACAGCAGTCACCTTTTTCACTACCTTGGTCTATAATTGAGCTTCTAACTCCATCAGCTATTTCATGTTGGAATCCTTAGACAACAACGTGTGCACACAACACACATCCTAGCTCGACTTGACACTTGTTTTCCTTACTGACACAACGAGGCAGTACAACTGACGACCTACAGTAGACTGTTCTAGCATTTTGTGCAGTTAACTCCTTCCTACACACCTGAACACCAAAAGTGTCCAGGAAACCCAACAATTCATAGAACACACACACAATAGAAAACATGGTAATCCACTAGGTAGAACTCCTGTCAAGAAGTTGAACTGGTTCACAGAGGGTTTAGATGAACCTTGTGTGTTTATAGTGAATCATGCTCTCTGGATGGCCCCAGGCCTGCTAATATTGTTCCAATCAAATAGAGGCAACTAGGTCAAGTCTAACTGCTGAACCCCTTATTCAGTGTTGGCGTACAACTGGACAGGCATCCAGCACCAATGAACCAGGAGAGGGTTGCAACTAATGTACACAGGCCTTTCACACATCCTAGATACACATGTGAACACACTCATCCATCTTACACACACACACACACACACACACACACCTACTGAGGCGTCTCTCCCATAGAAACACACACACACACCCTTGGGCATCTCACACACATGCGTGCACATCCATGCTTGTTCCAGGTCGCTGATGGGGCAGCTCTGTTATGTTCTGGGATCATCTGTAATTACTGATCCCAATCTGAGCAGAAAGAAAGAGGCCATAATTGATGAATCTCCACTGTTTAAACCCATCTATCATTAGCAAGATAGAGACAAACAATAAGTGTCTCACGCAGAGGTTTGAAAACAAAAATATTTCCGTGACTTTGTGCTCTAATATATTTATGTCAGGAAAACAAAAGTTGCACTTTCTTTGCTCTACACTCACTCTGTATTTCCAAACAAGGCCAAATCTTTTAATGTGAAATAAAGACAAAGTCAAAGTGTATGTAGATGAACTCATCATGAATTGTAAGTCTGGTTTATAAAAGACAGTCACATTTCCCTTGATATCTAATTTCCTGTTGTATACACATCCTAATAAAATCAGCTGCCCTGTGTATCAAAGCATTTAAAGTTGCAACTTACGAAAGAATATTCTGATGCCACTGGTGTTTTCTCCATTTTATCCTTATCAAATGGAACACAATGAATCCAACAAGATAAGAATGCTTAAAGCTCCATGTTAATAAATGGCTAACAGCCATTAGCCCATTACTGAGTATCATGTATAGCGTTTCTGTTCTAGCCTAAATGGAATTTTCCTAATTTCTGTAATAAATATTGTGGGAAGAAATATGTCTGTGATGGGACACAATGATTCACAGCAGTAAAAGAAATACTCTTGATTCTAATTTTTTAAAATCGGATCTTGTTTCTCTTTATTTCAAGTTGTACATCTTCATCCTGTCCAGATAATGTCAATAAGCAGTGACAGTAGAAAAGTAGAGACAATTGAAATTAGTGGTTTGTGCTGGCTTGGTGGGAGTGATGAAGACCTTAATCTAATCTGGAAATGACATCATGTACAGTGGGGCAAAAAAGTATTTAGTCAGCTGTCACGGCTCATCATGGAATGGGAGGCATGCGCGTCTTTGCCAGAACTGTGATATTTATTTAGCATAAGACAGAATTGGAAAAGAACAATGAACAACACTGAACAACCAAACAGACAGAACTAAATACCACACTAATGAGGGGAGGGTGTGCAGGTGTGGACCAAACAAAAGAACTGATAGGCTAACCAAAACATGTGAAGGGATCATGTGACCAAAGAGCGAGAAACAAAACCAAAACAAAACACATGGGGGAGAAACCACCCTGAAGTGACACATAGAACGAAGGACAAATACTATGGACATTGTGACATCAGCCACCAATTGTGCAAGTTCTCCCACTTAAAAAGATGAAAGAGGCCTGTGATTTTCATCATAGGTACACTTCAACTACGAAAAAAAAAGAGGGAAAAAAAATCCAGAAAATCACATTGTAGGATTTTAAATTAATTTATTGGTAAATTATTGTGGAATATAAGTTTTGGTCAATAATAAAAGTTCAACTCAATACTCTGTTATATACCCTTTGTTGGCAATGACAGGGGTAAATTGTTTTCTTTAAGTTCTTAACAAGGTTTTCACACACCGGTGCTGGTATTTTGGTCCATTCTTCCATGCAGATATCCTCTAGAGCAGTGATGTTTTGGGGCTGTCGTTGGGCAACACAGACTTTCAACTCCCTCCAAAGATTTTCTATGGGGTTGAGATCTGGTGACTGGCTAGGCCACTCCAGGACCTTGAAATGCTTCTTACGAAGCCACTCCTTCGTTGCCCGGGCGGTGTGTTTGGGATCATTGTCATGCTGAAAGACCCAGCCACGTTTCATCTTCAATGCCCTTGCTGATGAAAGGAGGTTTTCACTCAAAATCTCACAATACATGGCCCCATTCATTCTTTCCTTTACACGGCTCAGTCATCCTGGTCCCTTTGCAGAAAAACAGCCCCAAAGCATGATGTTTCCACCTCCATGCTTTACAGTAGGTATGGTGTTCTTTGGATGCAACTCAGCATTCTTTCTCCTAAAAACACGACAAGTTGTGTTTTTACCAAAAAGTTATATTTTGGTTTCATCTGAACATATGACATTCTCCCAATCCTCTTCTGGATCATCCAAATGCTCCCTAGCAAACCTCAGACAGGCCTGGACATGTACTGGCTTAAGCAGGGGGACATGTCTGGCACTGCCGGATTTGAGTCCCGGGCGGCGTAGTGTGTTACTGATGGTAGCCTTTGTTACTTTGGTTCTCTCTGCAGGTCATTCACTAGGTCCCCACGTGTGGTTCTAGGATTTTTGCTCACCGTTCTTGTGATCATTTTGACCCCACGGTTTGAGATCTTGCGTGGAGCCCCGGATCGAGGGAGATTATCAGTGGTCTTGTATGTCTTCCATTTTCTTATAATTGCTCCCACAGTTAATTTCTTCACACCAAGCTGCTTACCTATTGCAGATTCAGTCTTCTCAGCCTGGTGGTCTTGGCCATAGTGGAGTTTGGAGGTTGTGGATAGGTGTCTTTTATACTGATAACAAGTTAAAACAGGTGCCATTAATACAGGTAACGAGTGGAGGACATAGGAGCCTCTTAAAGAAGAAGGTACAGGTCTGTGAGAGCCAGAAATATTGCTTGTTTGTAGGTCACCAACTACTTGTTTTACCAAGGAATTTACCGATAAATTCATCAAAAATCCTACAATGTGATTTTCTGGATTTTTTTTCCCTATTTTTTTTTTCCCTAAGTGTGCCTATGATGAAAATTACAGCCCTCTCTCATCTTTATAAGTGGGAGAACTTCCACAATTGGTGGCTGACTAAATACTTTTTTGCCCCAATGTACAGTAGTTGCAGAAAGCTTGCTGTTCTAATTAGGACTGTCTGGGGTTGAAACAAGAAGGGAACATGTGGCACCTAGCCTTCAAACTTACAAAGAAGAAGTTTGGAATGTAGGCAGGTTTTATACAGTTATTCACAAACTAACCATGTTGTCCTGTTGCATCTCCAACCTTCTCTTCTGATTCAATTGGCAGACCTATAGCCTTACATTCTCCTGGACAATGTTTGGACAGATTTTGGAATTCATTTTTCTGTTGATAACAACATCAAAGCAGCCCCAAACCATGATTCCCCCTCCACCATACTTTATAGTTGGGATGAGAATTTGTTGTTGGTGAGTTGTGCATTTGTTATCCACACATATGTAGAGGGTTCCTTTCAAATAACAATACAACTTTGGTTTAATCTTTCCACAGAATGTTTTGCCAGTAGCACTGTGAATTATAGAGGTGCTCTTTTACAAACTTCAGACTTACATCAATGGGGTATTTTGGACAGCGGTGGCTTCCTCTGTGGTGTTAGACTCGTCAACAGAGATGTCAGTATGTTCCAGAGGTTTTTAACTTACATTCCAGGATTCTTCTGAACCTCATTGAGAATTCTTTCAGTCATCTTTGCAGGATGGCCACTCCTACGGAGAGTAGCAACAGTGCAAACCTTTGTCTTACCATGGACTGATGAGCGAAGTCAACAATTCTTGTGACTTGTGATATCTTTTTTGTTTGTGGCATAGATAACATCAAGCAATGGAAACTCAAAATTTGTGATTTTGTTTTTAGGGCAGGGCAGCTCTAACCAACACCTACACTCTTATCGCATTGATTGCACTACTGGTTAACTGACTCCTGAATTAGCTTTTGGGGAAGTCATTAGCCTACTGGTTCAAAAACTTATTCCAACCTGCACTGCATTATGCATTCAATATAATAAAGAATACACAATGATTTAAGTGTTATTGTAGTAGTTTAAGCAGATTGTGTTTCTATCGTTGTGATCAATTCAAGCAGAAATCCAGGTAATTCCAAAGGTGTCACATACTTGTTCTTGCCACTAGGCCTATAACAGTTTGGATCACATGGACAACAATTTTCTATGAAATAAGTATTTTGGTGATTTCTTTTCTATGTCCAATCAAACAAGCATGTTGCGACGGAAGCTACCATGACTATAGACAATCATTCTGCCTTGAGCAAAAAGGTGAGAGTAACCTATAATTAATCCACCACTCAGGACTATTTGACTATTTACCGTGTGAACTCATACATTGTGTTCCTCAGGATCTCCACAGGGTTATTTTTGCATCCTGTCCTTCCAGAAGGTCTAATTTCCATTACATTATGGAAAGCTTTGAAGATCTCTGGTCTCCAGTTTAGTAGGTTGACAAACATGCCCCTGAGAGGAGAAGGCCGGCTGTTGTAATGCCTGTAATCTTTGGCCATATTTTCTGTTTCATGTTGGATATCAGCATTCATTTCCAATGCATGTCAAATCACCATGCAGTCATAAGTGTATGAAACATTTTAAATAGGAAAATTCTCTGTTCATCACCAAAGGTCCGTTTGTCTATTCGTGTATTTATATAAAAAGAAATGTTGGGGGGCTTACAAGAAAAAGATCCATGGTTGAAGGAACTATCCTTTGTGTTTTAATTGCCAGCAGAGTGGTTCACATGCACTGTGAAATGATACAAAGACCCAGTCATAATGATAGGAACCCACATTTCCCACTGATTCTCTGGGTCTGCAGTCTGAGCTGTTGTCTACGGTATGTTTACATTACGTCAGATGAATATAGATTTTGGATGAAAAGCCTTATGTAAAGATTGCTGTTCAATCAAGTCAACAACAGCTTACAGTGAAGCTGACCAGTCAAAGCTTTGAGTTCTCCTACCAACACCAGGCTGCTATTCACTAGAATGCCATGAAACATACTATACTGTTGAATGCAAAAATAGTTGACAGTACTCTGACCCTACAGGGCTTATAAGAATGTATTTTATTTTTTCTACAATACACCGTGAGGACTATGGAGACTGTAATCTGCAAGGGGTTTTACAGCAGTTGTTCCTGCCTCATTGTGCTTTAGACTAATAGATTTATGTCAGGGTCCGTGTTAGACTAAACACAACACAATACGCAGGACTCGCACCTGGAGTTCATCTGATATACCGCCCTAGCCATGGGAACGGCATCGGAATCGGGACTGAAGTACCTTCCATTCTATCTAAGGACTGAATGTTCACTAAGGTATGTGTACGTACAGAGGGGTGTGTATGGAATGATACCTAATGACCAAAAATATAACAGAATATTTCAGGAAATGGAAATGACATCTTTTAATGATAGAGGGGAGGATAAATTGTTTATGGTGCTTTTACAGAGACTGTATTACAGCCACTCTCTCTCGTTGTGTTTTCAGTGAATTATTCAGAGAAAAAGCCGTTTGTTTCAGGAGAAGGAAGGCAGCAGCGACTGAAGCATATGGAGGGAAATCACATTGAAAGCAGTGAGCAGTAAATTAATAGTAACAGATGCCAGAATGTCTGGCCACTGTTTTTTTATATTCTTTCTTCAGTTTATTCTCCTTTCTCCAAGGAGTCTTTCGTTCTTTGTTTTGAAATAATACTATTATAACTCCTGTCATTTGGTTTATTTTTGATCAGCTTTCACGTTTGTATGCGAGACTGACTTTAATTGAAGCTGCCCAAGAGATGTGAAACCTTTTGGAAATGATTAAATCACTAGCTCCTAATGTTAGTTATCTAAATTTTTGGTAAAGTAAACAGTTTCTCTGACATAGGCTTTAAAGTCTGCCACAATTGTAGGTCTATTGCTTACTTCCTGCTATTGTTAACAACCCCTTCGCAAAGCATTTGAGAGGTCTCATTCACTATGTTTCAGTGGCTGCAGTCACTGGAAGTTCAGATTTTGTCTCGGGTTATCAACACGGTAATCAACAAGCTACTTTTAAATGTGTACACAAACAACAAAACATTAGCCACACAGTGAAACACAAGAATGTGTAGGGAAACCAGTAGTTACACATGTGGGAAAAACAAGTGAATGTGTAAATAAAGATTTTGTGTTCCAATTTTGTTTTAATTCTGCAACAACCATTATCACCATGTTGTTATGTAGTAATAGATATGTAATTAGGACATGGATATGAAAGTTTATATTGTGTTTCTTCTTAGTAATACATAACTACAACACTTATTACGGTGTTATTACTTAGTTTTACTTAGGTAACAGTTTTTATGTTTGTTGTTATGTAGTAATATCTATGTAAATTTAGTTAAATAATAAGTGTGTAACTACTATATGGTTCTAACATCTTTTACTGTGTTTATTGCATATTAATTGGGGCAACATTTAACATACAAGGATAGAATATAGTATACAAACAAATATGTGGATAAGCAACACCACTTGTTAAATTCTAAAATTTTAGACAAGGTATGATCTATGGCCACAACACGTGTGAGTCTGTAAGTGTACTGTTTGTAGACTTTACTTGAGAAGGAAAGAAACATACTGTAACTGCCTGAAACATTGGGCAGGAACACACAAGGCCTCCTTAAACTTCCGTAATTCCTATATAACTAATAAACCTTGCCTCAATATCAGCATGGTGATACAAAACATAGACAATTTCAATCTCAGAGGTCTACACCGATAACAATTATCCTTGTGGAAACATAATGACAACTGCATGTCTGGCCTATGATGCATCCGTAATCAAGGGTACAGTGGAGCAATTAAATCAAATGGCTTTCATAAACCTTTTAGGAAAACAAAGAATAATGAGGAGACGCGCCAGAAAAACATTAAAAACAACGAACTAGATCCTTCCTTAGTGCATGCATGACCTGGACAAAAGAGAGATACTTATTTAAGAAATTAATATTCTGGTATTAACCTATTGTAAATGCGCTGGTGGAGTGATTTGCAGGCCGTTGGATGCGCTGGGAGGATGAGGCCAGGCTGGATGATGATTGAGTGTGTGGGTTATTGTGATGGGGAGAAACATGGCCCAATTAAAGCTAAAGCATGCGGTTTACGCTCCGTCATCCGTGACAGTGTAAGGTGTCTTCCATTTCAACCCTAATGGAAAATAAGTCAGGTAATTGTCATTGTGCACTGGGTGTCATCATTTATTAAATGTGTAATTCATCTTCACCGCCAAGCAATGAAAACAGGTGCATTGATTTATTACGAATAAACCACATTCATAATACCAAAGAATTCACTGTTTGTGTTGATCGCCAAAAACCTTATAATACATGTATGATATCAAATCATGTTCACAAACACACATGCACACGCACACACACATTGTGCACTTATACACACAAAAAACATGCACCTCTATGAATGCCTTTGTGCACATTCTTCAGACAGAATGGAAGTTATTTCAGTGGGATTTGTATGCTGTTACCATGGCTGGGTTGATATTTCACATGAAGTGCAGGTGTGAGTCATTGTACCTTGTGTTTAGACTGACCCTGACATCATTGTGCATGAACACACACGCACACGCAAAAACACGTTATCCTAATTGTACTTCACTCAATAAAAACTCATACATTTTCTTGTGTAAATAAGTTCTCTAGTGGGAGAGCGGCGTGAAGCATCATGGCGTGAACTAAGATGCTTTTGAACAAGTTTGAAGGCGTCAAAATTCTTCTCATTCTGTATGTTTTAGATGTGAGACAAAGGGTTGACAAACAAAAAATGTCTAAACGAGCGAGTGTTTTCTTTCCCAGTTACAAAGAGGCGAATACAAAGTTACAAGGTTGTCCCCTGTGGGGTTACATTTCAAACAGCACCTGTCAAAGCAGATGGGGCATTTAAATAAAATTCTTAGGGAGGTATTTGTTACACTGTTACTCGGGAGTACCTGCTGTGCTCGGCGATGCTTTCACTGCTGTTCTTCTTGTTTTTCTGGGTGAATCTGTTTGGGAAAAACATCTCAGTTTCATTAAACACTCTGAACTACAAATTACAATGAAGAACTCAGCACATGTGTTAATGTTAGTATCATTGTGAGCTTAAGTGCAAGTACTTTAGGATAGAAAGACGAAATAGAGCTTGTATTAAGGGAAGGGATAACACTTTGCCACTGTAAAATGGGTCTAGTGTCTAACTGAAACAACAGGCTGCATTATGTGTAGAGAGGAATGCTTGTCAAAAGATGCTTCACAATAAACGGTTACCTTGCCTACACTCTCAGAAAGAAAAGGTTCCAAATGGGTTCTTTGGCTGATAAGAGAACCCTTTTGTGTTTTCCAGTTAAATGGGTTCTATATGTAACCAAAATAGTTCTCAAAGGGTTCTCACTGGAGCTTAACAGCATTCATCTGGTTACCATAAAAGGAATCTATGGGGATAGCTTTCTTTAAGAGTATAAGACAATAGCATAATAATTCCAGTAAATAAATTTGTTGTCATTGGTGTAAACACAAAAGTCCTATGTTTTTAGGTCAAGAACTGGCGTCAAAACAAGCAATGAAAAGCACCATTTGTGTGCATCAAGTTAAAACGACCTTATCTGAAAAAAGTTAATTTCAAATCGTTTAATGGACTCCTCTTTTCATTTCCATGTGACTCATTCATGTCCCTTTAGCTTGTTACTCACTATTTGACAAAATATACGACAAGTTCAAGGGGTTGTTTTAGTTGACAGGCGACAGAGACATGAGTGTTTGGATGGAGTGGAGAGCACCATCAGAAGAGTGATCCCCTCTTGAGATGACTTTGCTGTCACTTTGGCAGCTTCCCTGTTTCACCACTTTTTCAAATCTTTCCCAGCCTGTGACCACCAGGGAGCCGGGTGCGAGGCGAGCGTAGGCTGCTGGAAGCTGGGGGTCAGCAACGATGTGTCCTCCTGCGCCACTCTCCGCTCCAGCCCCGGCTTTCCGATGACAGAATGAGAATTGTTTAATGCACTGAAGGGTTCAGAGACCGGCGCTCAGGCCCCGCGCTCCACTCCTCTGTCATGTCCTGCTCTGTCCCTCTTCCTCCGCGGCCCCTTTCCCTTCCATCAGAGGAGAGGACGCCCTGGCCTCTGGTTCCTAGCATGCTGAACTTCATTCAGATTGTCACACACTTAAGAACTGACAAAATGCTTTCTCAGCCACCTCCGTCAGTCAGAGTGGTTTAATAAATAAATAACAATCTCTGATGTGGACAAAGGACAATTGCAGGAATATCAAGAGAGGTACAAATAAATGAATAAATAATTACGTAAAAGCTGCTTATGGGGGAAGGGGGCGCGGGGGTAAAACGCACACTCTTACTTAGGACATTGTGGATTTTTGGTCCCATGAGGCTTATAATGGGAATAGGCTTTGTGATAATAGTTAAAGCTGTGGCAAGACACTGTGCCAGATAATAGGCCAAACAAGGCAGCAAACCCAGAGCTGTTCCTGTCTGGGTTGGGTCCGACAGGTCGTATGTGCCAGCGCTACCAACGTTTGGGGTTTGAGACCGAGGGTGGAGAAGGGTTGTGTGGGTAGCGGACGGGGAAGATAACTTCCTCTGTTAACTTGGCCTACATCTGCTGCCTGACTGCATTACCCACAACACACCCTGAGGACCTCGATCTCCTTCACTCTCCTTCACACTGGCTAAGGCAGGGAATATACTAAAGATAAAAACAAAGGTTAAAAAAACAAACAAAATCTAATGCAAGAATTAAAATTCAGATAAATGAAAACCCACACATACATCAGCTATATATAACGAACACAACAGTTACATTAGGGCTAAAAACCCTCAATGCCCTTGCCTTGTTGCTAATGTTTTGGTTTGCGGTAGTTTGTTGTGTGATGGAAGGACAATTGGTCCTTGGTGTAAAGTCATTGTTTGGCTTTTAACAGATTTCTGAGTGCCAAGTGAATGGCACCATCACAGGCTGGGTTGTAGACAAGCTAGTGTACAGCACCTTCACTGTCATTCAAGCCCATCTCGTCACATGCTAATCTTCTTGGTGCAAGGAAAGAGCTTAACAGCTTTGCAACAGTATCCCTTCCCAAATGTCATTATAGAAATGTACTAGCTAGAACTGACTCTCTTTGTTTGTGAATTACTTCATGGAAAGTTAACAGCTTTTGAGATTGCCTTCCATTCAAACTTCTTGTTCCCCTCTTTCACCCATTCTCCATCAATAGGCTACATCACAAACATCTCTCCATTAAAAATGTTGTGTTGTGATAAACTGGTACTAGTTAGTCACTGGACAATGTGGTGTGATTAGCCAGTAAGCTACTAGTTAATAATGTGAAAATGTGTTGTAATTAACTATAAAGTTAATATTGAAACACTTTGTTATGATTAACAATTACTTTTAGTAATGGGAAAATGTCTTGTTGTTGTTATTGTTGTGACTAACTAGTGCTAGTTAGTAATGGGACAATGTGTTGTTGTGATTAACCAACACAAATTACAGTAGTAATGAGACTGCATTCCTACGATTAACCAGAACTACCGGTAGTTAGTAATGAGAGAATCCAAAGGAATACACTGACTGTTATGAGTCAAATTAATATACTGGATGTTATGAATCAAATTTACACGATGAATGTGATAGGTCAAATATACACACTGGAAGTTCTGAATGAAATAAACCAACATCTTTACTTCATGAAGGTGTGAGGCTAAATGCCAGTTACAACACTTCACAATTATAAAAGGTGTAACATAAAAGGATACCAGAGAATAACAGAGAATTTAATGCATTATCTTGGACTATTTAAATTAACAACAAAAATATGTGCGCTATTTTAACCTCTGCAAAAAGAACATTCCACACATTCCATACGTTCCATAGCATTCAAAATTATATTTCAAAGATCAAGGTTGTTAAGGTTAGGCATGAAGTAACTGATGGTTAGGGTTAGGCATGATGTTACTGGGGTTAAGGTTAGGATTAACGTAAGGTAAACATTACAATAAAACTGACAATCGCCTGTCTAGTTCACACTGGAAAGGAGAACAAAACACACACACACAAAGTGTCCATCTTTTTTTGAACTTGCAAAAACCGGGATGAGAGCCGCACATTTATACGCCTGTCCATCATCTCTGACCCCCACCCTAGCAAAATCTATGCTACTTACACGCTATCTCATGATATCATACGTCCTTCATTTTTTTTATTTGGTTCCCTACTAATATTATTGACCCTCTCATACTTTCATATTTCACATATTTTGGTTTAGCAAAATTGCTTCCTCAGTATATACTGTAATTCAGGCAATTTTGGGCTACAAGTACTGTACTGTATATACTGGATCTCAGTATATATTACATCAAGCAGATCATCCATTACCTGAGAATATGTTGTAGAAGTGAACAGGTTAGTTCACATCTTCCAATATATTAAATGACACAAAAAATTCAATTTTCCCCAGTCTACACAGAAGACAAGCAGACACGTACTGTACACAGAGACACACACACGGAAGAACTCCTAAGTCAACTACCTAAGCCACTAACTGCTGTTCTCTCAAGGCCCAGTGCCCAGCAGGAAGTGAGAGGAGAGGGGGATAGATGGATAGAAGATTAGTGGGGGTCTCTGGAGTTGATGCTCTTGCTCCTCTCTCTCCTTACACCGTCTTTGTTTACTTTCACACAGTCTGCAATAAGAGCACTTAGAGAGTGTCGGGAGGCAGAGCGCATACATTCCACCACCTCATTACCCAGGCCAGGCAGGCTACCTGATGATAGACTCTCTTCTTTCTCATTTATTTATTTATCTATTTATCTAGATATCTATCTACGGTGCCACCAGTCTCAGACATCGCGGGTTACTGTTTTAATATCATTGCTGAAACATGATTATCACCTCTTAATGCTGAAATTACGGGGGCTTTCTTTTTTGTCTTTCCTCAGCCGTTGCCATTTTTCCTGTGTCGCACCCCATGGCATTAACATCTTTATCTCCCCATGTGCTCCTGGTTTTAAAACCTTAACCCCTGCTGTTTGAAAAATATTTCTCATTTTCCTCCCCCATGGTGTAGCAGAAAATCCCCATAGGCAAACCATTAGCCATCTCTTCTGCCTTTCCCAAACACTTATTACTATCACCCGTATTCCTTGCGCTGCCTCATTGGCTTTTGGTAAATTATGCAAATAAGGTGATGTTCAACGTATAGTTTTCTGGATTCTGCAACTGCGCAAGTTTGCACAGCTTTCAAGGAGCAGAAGACAGAGACCATTAAAGTGACTTGGATCTGTCAGCAAGATTTATGCATCAATGACAAATTATAATGCTTTTGTTCCTAATTTTCCACAGCACCCGCTTCTCTCCTCAGGTTGAGTTAAGTTATGTGTTTGCCTTTTGGGGTCTTTCTGTCAAAGTTTTTTTCTGTTTGTTTTTGCATACAAATGTGACACTTCACAAAATATCTGCAGTGTTTCAGATGATGATCATGGTCGGAGTTACTTAAGTCAGTGTTATCGTAAAAGTGAATTCACACATGGCAGGGATAGAGTAAATGATTTAATACCCTGTTTTATTATGTTCAACTCACGACCAACCTACTAAGTACAACTTGTGGAAGTTTTACTTTTCATCAAATACTCTTTGAAATATGTTTCTTATGAACAATCAAAAAACTATAGGCACCAATAACAAAACAGGGGCAAATCCTGGCCATACACCATACTCCTCCTTCCATCTTGACACTGATAGTGTCTCTTGCACCTTTAACATTATGGCGACTTTTAGCCATTTTACCCTCCACTACTTTCTAATCATATCAGTGCTATCTTGTACGCTTGATGATACCTTTAAAGTATGCCTCTTCCTAAGGTAATGAGCAAAACAGTGATAATAGCATTCATCACTTAAATACACGGCTGTCATTAAGGCAGTTGGTGTTTGTGAGAGAGACGCTTTCTTAGCAGCAGGAAGTGCATCTCTACAGAGAGATACCAGGAATCACAGTGACAGTTTCGGGATCGTTGACGACCATCTGAAGGAGGGAAACCATAGGCATATTTCACCAAGAAGCCACCACCAATGGATTCCTCCTTCCTCCATCTGCATGCGGCATGCTGCTGTATAATTGTTTTTCATTTACTTCAACATGGCTAGTTGAAAAGATGGGCCGTTTCAATGAACAGATTAGGCCCTGTGAGTGCAAACAAATGACAAATCCCTGTTAACCCCCACGAACCTCTCACTCTCCGTCTCCCCCCCCGCCCGACCGCATCAAACATCACTCTCCTAATGTTACTAAACACAACTTTGTAGATTTACTTCCTTCAAAGTGTCATTTAACCAAACCGCCGGGTCCAGGAAGGAAGCGCTGCGATCAGAATTACAGGTTGCCGGCATCTCTCAGAAGGGGAGTGAGGAGGAGTGACAGGCGGGTCGGTTCTAGTGCAGGGCCACCTCCTTGTGTGTTGTGACAACCAGTCATTATACCTCACAGAAATGCTCTCAGCTGCAGGTTCCTTCAACATGCAAATGGACGCAAATGGCCCACGACTGTGGAGAGGCTAATAACGTCTTTTTATCTGCTTTCCTCACCCCTTTCCCCCTCCTTTCCATCACTCCCACTGCTTTCTTTAAGGTGATGGGGTTGTTGTCGAGAACAAAGCATCTCAGTGGATTCGGCCATGTTACTGAAAGCATGATGGGGAAGTAGATAGCAGGGTAGCTCGTTTTGACAAACACTTTGATTTGCAGTGTCAAGTTGTACAAACAAGTTACTGAGGTGAAGTGAAATACTTCACAAAAATTCTCCCACTCTTGAAATTAAATTTGTAAAATGACTAATTTTGAAACAACACCCACCTCTTCATGCTACAGGCCTAGTCAGCTCATTCTTTCACTAGCACCGAGCAATTAGGGCATTTTGAGATTGACTCAGTTTAGAAAAAATTATAAACAAATAGTTATAATCAATTGTGAATACAGTTTCAGGCCTTTAGGAAGGCAGAGTCATTTTGACTCAAATGTAATTTTATTTTTATTTTTCCCAAATGTCATCATTAGTTTTTTTGTGCATTTTTCAAATCCTCATCATCATAATTTTTCCAGAACAAACATTTTCTTGGTAATTTTTTTTTGCATATTTTCTTGATTATATGAGTCATGATTTTATGCCATTCAGGGGGGTGTTAACATTCAGGGGGGTATTAAATATATGTAAAAAATATGCATTTATCAGACAGTTATGGTACAAATAGATATCCAATTTGCAGGTAATGGTTTTTTATATATACAATATCTTGTTCATCAGCTGATTATGACAACTATTCAATTATATTTCCAAATATATTTCTAATGTTTTACACAAGCATGCAGACACAGACACATTAATAGAGTTTTAGTTAACCCTTAAAGGTCTAAGGGGTCTTAGGTCCACTTGGCACACAGTTGACTTTTTGGCCTCTAGAAAGGTCATACTTTGACCTACAGTGAAGTGCCTTATGGTTTTGGATTCAGAAGACCCATGGCTACAACATGGATGAATGAAATCCAACATCCTTGGTCATTGAATTTTATGTTTTATTCAATATTTATAATACGTATGTATTATTTGTTGTACATGTAAAAGCATGTTATCTATAGTGCATAAGGCATTTTATTGCTTATTGTCAAGCCCCCAGGGGTCCTGGACCAGTGTGCAATGTTTGGGGGCCATACAATCAAGTCAACCTCTAAATGCTACACTCATTTCTAACTAGATTTCTATACGTTTTTAAAACCCAGCTAAATTCCAACTCCAAAAATTGTTGTTTTATGCAGGATGATGTCCTATGTTATTGAAAAATTGGTTATTTTGTCATTTTCACTTCCTACTTCCTGTCTGTGATATTTTTAGTCAAAAAGAAAGAGCATCGTCGGCTTTGAGGCGTGATATCTCCAGCTGTGAGTAACACACAGAGATGTGCCACCGCTCATTATTTGCGTCTAAGTGTCCCCTTTCCAACGGTACCAAGCTTGAGCTAGCATGTACGGTTCGTGAGATAATCGACCTAGGAGGGTTAATACAATAATGCTATTATTTTAGTTTATTTTTATTTGTTTTATTCTGGTGATATCCAAGACCATGAACACAAATATAATTTATTTCTGTGCACACTCTTTAAAATGATTAAATCAACACTTTCAAAGTTTTTATATCACTCCACGTTGTAAACAGAATAAAACTCAGATTATACTCACAATTAATGCTTTTATTGATCAAATTTTAAACAAACACTCAGTGTTTCCCATGAATCCAAAAATAATGATGCGTTGTCAGTTACCATTCATTGTGTTGTTTTATCCCTGGATGGCTTTTCTTGATGTTAAAAGTAGAGTTGCCACCCATGACCATATTAGTGACAGAGATGTGTTTAAAGGCCTGTGGATTTGGTTATCATTAACCTACATGCCAATGCATTATGTATCATCAGCCTTACTTTAATATAACAAGTACCATGTTAATAAGAATCTTCTGTTTTACAGGCCACATTGGGCCTGCATGACACATTATGCTGGCTTGCAAAATTATGTATAATTCCAAAGTGAATTTAGAAAGATTTAGGCTATCCAACAGTTGGACTTTCTATTCACCCACCAGCTACAGTACATTTATGACTGTCAGGGTAAAAAAATTAGATAAGAAGATAACTTAAACTGTTTACTAGATCATACATTTCAGAACGGGTGGTAAGAAAAATAATCTATTCAATGAATTTGGAAAGATATATTTACAGTATCGCACAAAAGTGAGTACACCCCTCATATTTTTGTAAATATTTGATTATAACTTTTAAACACACAGCCATTAAGGTCTAAAACCCGGCCAGAAAATGTGAGTTGAGTTATTTTGAGGGGACAGCAAATTTTCACTGTTATACAAGCTATACACTAACTTCTTTACATTGTAGCATAGTGTCATTTCTTCAGTGTTGTCACATGAAAAGTATTTACAAAAATCTGAGGAGTGTACTTACTTTTGTGAGATACTGTACATGTGCCATTGACCTAAATGCCATTTAAAGTGTATTGCAAATAATTTAATTCTACAAACGAATAAACATACAGAATAGTGGGAATAGGGTAAGGACTAAGGAATGGTGTTTTTTGTTAGGACTGTTTTACTCAGTATGAAAACAAAACTAATTAGTTGTTCTTACAGTCTACTTGCACATCTGTGAGCACACAATTAATGCAGAAAGATATGTACATATTTTGGCACAACACATGCTGCCATCCACATATCGTCTTTTCCAGGGAAGTCCCTGCATTTTCCAGCAGGACAACGCCAAACCACATTCTGCCCAGATTAGAAGAGCATGGTCGCTTAAGCAGAGAGTGCGGGTGCTAGCGTGGATTATGTCCAGTATATCTACAGTATTTTACCGGTATCTTACCGCTTATCTGTTGTGTGCATGGCGGGGAGTCAGTTTGGGTTCTGGGGCATGGTCATGAGGCCTACTGCTGAGGGAAAGAAACTGTTCTTGTGGCGGGAGGTCTTGGTTTTGATAGACCTTAAACTTCTGCCAGAGGGAAGAGCTCTGAATGGTCCATTTCCGGGGTGTGAGGGGTTGGCCACAATCTTTTTTGCTCTCCTATTAGATCTGGAGGCGTGTAGGACTTATAGCGGAGGCAGATTGCAGCCAATAACCCTTTTTCGCCTTGCACCCTGCGCCTTGTCTTGGCCAGGTCTCGATTGCAAATTAGAAGTTTGATTACCTCAAAGTTTTAGAATTCATGAAAAATAACAGTGACTGTATTTTACCATCATTTAACTTTTTTCAAAACATTTCCAAACAAAAGGTACAAAGAGAGACTCAGAAAAACATTACACTGATAAAGGGAAGTGTAAGGTATTTTAAGGTAAACAGGATTTATTATTTTTATTGCTCTCGCAGGCACGTCGAATTTAGGGATCAATTACATGAAAATAATATTTTTTAACCATACAAACCAATAAAATGCAATTATATTAATGGTACCTTCTCTTTTCTTTTACAATCTGTGGGTTATGGAGCGAAACAGTTGCCAGGGGGCAATGTTGGAACGTTTAAAACTGTCTTTGTCAATTTTATCTAGTTGGATTAATTAAGGAAATAACACTGCCTAGCAACTATATCACTAAGAATATTCTGATCTCACAGACACGCATTACTTACACTGGACTTAACTACGACTAGTCTTATTTTTATTTGGTGCAACAGGTGTAAATTCCACTCACAACCTTGGACATAGCTACGCCCGACCTTGAAATTAAGACCAACTTTTTTACGTCCAGTTGGGGCAACCAGCCCCAGAAGAGGTGCCACCTGCGAGCAACTGCAGATGACAGAGCACCGTAAGTTTTTTTTCAACTCCTCACTTTGATGGAGTAGGCTATACTACGTTGTCGACACCTAAAGTTTTAGGCTACAGTGTAATTAATTACTACATGTCATATAGTTGTGTATTCAAGGTGTGAAATTACACGCTTATGCAACCTAAGTCAACAAACGGTAGTAACGTTATGTCTTCATTGATTGTCTTCGATGGGACAGTGAGCACAGTTACATGCCAGGACTATTCCAGTTTTAAATGGAATATTGGCGCCGATAATAGTCCAGGGATGTAACTGTGTGTTCACTGTCATGCCGTGACTGCGCAAGTGATGTTTATGTTATACACATAGGATTTAATTAGCCTACTTGTTCATATTTAATCAAAGGGCATAGCCTATGGGCTGAGGTGGATACATAGAAAAATTGTTTATTGTGTTTCTTTGTTGTTGGTTTATTATATTCCGTGTATAAATTGCTATTATTAGTCAATTAATAGGGAGATAATGGATTCGAATCGAAATCGAATCGGACTGAAATAACAAATCGTTAGATTAATCGATGAATCGTAAAAATAATCGCTAGATTAATCGTTTAAAAAATAATCGTTTATCCATAACATGGTATAGTTATTTAGTATTACCAATCATAGTAATACCTAGATATTATAGGTAATACTAACATGGCATAGTGGTGAAAAGTTATGTTAGGTAATACTAACATGGCATAGTGGTGTGGAGGTATGATAGGTAATACTAACATGGCATAGTGGTGTG
>JACXGM010012685.1:0-16065 GCA_016801145.1 Umbra pygmaea
TCAACTTCAACTGTATTTCGACTTTATTTTTTTTTTAATCTTTTGTCCTTACTGTACCCTTTGTGTAATTCTTGTGTATTTGTATTTATGTGTAACTCTGTCTGTACTTGCACCTTTTTGCTTTATCTTGGCCAGGTCGCCGTTTTAAATGAGAAATTGTTCTCACCGTGCCCACCTGGTTAAATAAAGGTTAAATAAATAAAAATAAAAATACTTATTAGTCTAGAAGCACCAGGTACCTGTTTATTCCCTTTCATCACATAAAGATATTAGTCTAGAAGCACTATGTACATTTTATTCTGTATCATCACATATAATTATTAGTCTGGAAGCACTACATACCTTTCTATTCCATATCATCACATAGTTATTAGTCTAGAAGCACCAGGTTCCTCTTTATTCCATTTCATCACACAGTTTTTAGTCTAGAAGCACTACGTAGCTCTTTATTCCATATCAACACATGAAGTTATTAGTCTAGAAGCACTATGTACCTCTTTATTCCATATCATCACATATAGTATCTATCAAAAAAGAGTACACCCCTCACATTTTTGTAAATATTTGATTATAACCTTTCATGTGACAACACTGAAGAAATGACACTTTGCTACAATGTAAAGTACAGAGTGTACAGCTTGTATAACAGTGTAAATTTGCTGTCCCTTCAAAATAACTCAACACAGCCATTAAGGTCTAAACTGCTGGCAACAAAACTGAGTATACCCTTAAGTGAAGATGTCCAAATTGGGCCCCATTAGCCATTTTCCCTCCCCGGTGTCATATGACTCGTTAGTGTTACAAGGTCTCAGGTGTGAATGGGGAGCTGGTGTATTAAATTTGGTGTCATCGCTCTTACACTCCCTCATACTGGTCACTGGAAGTTCAACATGGCACCTCATGGCAAAGAACTCTGAGGATCTGAAAAAAGAATTGTTGCTCTACATAAAGATAGCCTAGGCTATAAGGAGATTGCTAAGACCCTGAAACTGAGCTGCAGCACGGTGGCCAAGACCATGCAGTGGTTTAACAGGACAGGTTCCACTCAGAACAGGCCTCGCCATGGTTGACCAAAGATGTTGAGTGCACGTGCTCAGTGTCTCATCCAGATGTTGTCTTTGGGAAATAGACGTATGAGTGCTTCCAGCATTGTTGCAGAGGTTAAAGGGGTCAGCCTGTCAGTGATCAGACCATATGCCGCACACTGCATCAAATTGGTCTGCATGGCTGATGTCCCAGAAGGAAGCCTCTTTTAAAGATGATGCACAAGAAAACCTGCAAACAGTTTGCTGAAGACAAGCTGACATGGATTACTAGAACTGTGTCATGTGGTCTTATAAGACTGTGATAAACCTATTTGGTTCAGATGGTGTCAAGCGTGTGTGGCGGCAACCAGGTGAGGAGTACAAAGACAAGTGTGTCTTGCCTACAGTCAAGCATGGTGGTGGGAGTGTCATGGTCTAGGCCTGCATGAGTGCTGCTGGCACTGGGGAGCTATAGTTCATTGAGGGAAACATGAATGCCAACATTTGCCCCTCCCGTTGAAGACTGGGCCACAGGGCAATATTCCAACATGATAATGACCCCAAACACACCTTAAGACAACCACTGCCTTGCTAAAGAAGCTGAGGGTAAAGGTGATGACTGGCCAAGCATGTCTCCAGACCTAAACCCTATTGAGCATCTGTGGGGCATCCTCAAATGGAAGGTGGAGGAGCGCAAGGTCTCTAACATCCACCAGCTCTGTGATGTCATAATGGAGGAAAGGCATCCTGTAAAGCTCTGGTAAACTTCATGCCCAAGACGGTTAAGGCAGTGTTGGATAATAATGGCGGCCAAACAAAATATTGACACTTGGCGCCCAATTTGGATGATTTCACTTGAGTAGTTGAGTTATTTTGAAAGGACAGCAAATGTACACTGTTATACAAGCTGTACACTCAGTACTTTACATTGTAGCAATGTGTCATTTCTTCAGTGTTGTCACATGAAAAGTTATAATCAAATGTTTACAAAAATGTGAGGGGTGTACTCACTTATGTGAGATACTGTATTCATTAGTCTAGAAGCACTACATACCTCTTTATTTCATGTCATCACAGAGTTCTTAGTCTAGAAACACAACGTACCTTTTATTTCATGTCATCACAGACTTATTAGTCTAGAAGCACTACATACCTCTTTATTCCGTATCATCACAGAGTTATTAGTCTAGAAACACTAGAATTTTTCTAGAATTTTGCATATGTGGCGGTATAAACTGAAGTCCCTCTGCCCCCATAACCCTGAAACATTGGCATTGCCTGATAGTAAACACATGGGTTGTGCTCTAATCTGTGTTTTGTGTTTCTCTCAGGAGCTGCAGGCCAAGATGGCAGCCCAGAAGCTGTGTGAGGGCCTGAGGTTGAGTACCAGGAGCTGTGCTGTGGAAGGGAGTCTCATGGGAGCATACAGGGAGGTGCATGATGACGGAGCCCAACTCTCTTCAGAGGAGGACTAATCCAGGGGGCTGCCGCTAGGAAACCCAAACGACCCCTGACCTTTCAGACGACAGCCTCTGTGCCCTGCGTCAGGGTCTTTGAAAGGAAGGGGATTGGCAGGACAAAGAAGCGGGTCTGCCTAAGGAGATGGAGCTGGGCATAGCGTGGTTGTGACGGCGCGGTGGGTGTCCCTGTCGCTTCCGTACAGCCAGATGAATATGTGGTTTCTGGGTCACCATTTACTTGAATTGTCACCCAGTTTGTGCGTTCTGTCAAGTTGCCTCATTGGGAGAGGATGCGTTGGCCTAACTAATGCCGTGCCCCCCCATACACAAAAAGCAATCTCAGTGATTGGTCAGAGTAAAACAGTGCATGTATGGGGCCTAGCCACGCCTGCTAATGTGATGAGCCCAAAACAGTATATTGTAGTTTGGTTCACTTATTATTTGCATTTCCCAAATACTCAAAAGTAATAAAATATTTTTCTATGATAATTTTTTCCTGCAGTGTTTATTATTTAATAGTAAATATATCTTTGTATACTTAAAAGAAACATTGACAGATATCTTAGCGTTGAGTACTGTGGGAGTTGAAATAAAAGGTGGAATCGGTTAATGGTTATCAGAGACGGTTTCCAGCAGAATGTTTAGTTAACCCTGCCACAGTTGGATGACAGCGATGACTCAGCGTTTTCCAAACCCTGTGATGTTATCAGTGGAGAAATCTGTGACACGCTTAGAAGATTAATTTACGGGCTAGTGAAATACTGATGCTTGATGGAAACAGGCCCAATGTTTAAAATACATCTGGCTTGCATTTGGTTTGTGTTACATCCTGGAGTGGCAGGAGATGATTGGATGGCAGCACAGACTGTTGTGACACATGGCAAATTAAATTCTTCAGCTTTGCTGATGCTGATAAGGTGTGCTGACAGTATTAAATTCTTCACTAACAGCCAGTACCATCACCTTCAGTCTAATTCTTCCTCAATCTTAAACAGACTTTAACTGAAGTAAAATTTGGGAATTTTAATTAGAGAAAAACATGTGATTGAGGCGAGCTTGGTGGAAATTAGAGATTTCACGTGGGCCTGCCTGAGCTTTGTGTTTGATGCTCCTTGATAACCTCTGGTAATTGCTGCTAAGCCATTGGTTAGAGCAGCTGTAGAAATAACACCATCTGGCTGCTGTGTTTAGACATGTCTGATGGAGCCCGGAAAGCTTTTCTCCGCTGTCCGATAATAAATATTTCAGTGAGCTCAGAAGGTCTGCCTTGTACTGGTAGAAATTAGGTCTACCTTGCTTACAGAAATGTGGAGACTGTAACCAATTACCGGGTTGCATTTTTCCCCACAGCTTTGCTCCATCATATCCGCCTGCACTATCACCCACAGTTACATTGATATGGCTGAGTTGGAACCAAGCATGCATTCTACAGCCAGAGATTTAAGTTTCTCATTTGGACTGTTGTTTACACTTGTGGTGAGTCCCCCACGCCCTGCTCCGGATTAATAAAGCGCTCACGAGCTGGTCTGCAAGTGATTTGCTCCAACTACGTGTCCGAAATCACACATCTCTGGGGAACTGGATTTATTTGGTCTTGGGAGGGGAAAATAGCCAATGACTTTCAACCTGCCTGTTCAAAGAGCAGGCAGTTCAGTCACACAGTGAAAAGTAATGTACAGTATAGATTGGTATTAAGCTCTATTTGGAATCTCAGCTATTGATTGCATTAGCCTGCGTTTGCCAGGCCTTATGTTTCCGAAGTTGTTTTCCTGAGAGCACAAAGGATGTGAAATAATGCAGCCCTCAGCAGCTTTGTGCAGATAGAGTTACAGTTTATCTCCTCTCCCAATTAAACCAGCTCAGCCTCCTCGAACTGGGACCAGAATGAATTATGGAGTCCAGGTTTTTTCCTTTCATTCATCATCGGTATTTTGATATATGCATTGTTGATAAATTCATTGGTTGATATACGCATTGTTGATAAATCGTTTGTGTCAATGCATATTCCCCGGTATGATGTAAAGCCTTTTCAACCAGTGGTATTCACCAGGGATATGTTTTCATAATAAATCCTGATGTGTGGAAGACGTAGCTCAAACAGGTTAAACAAGGGCAGTGTTTTGATAGCAGACTATTGTTTTCAGAGTGGGTGCCTTTAGAACTTGAATTTTGCTATGTTTTCTTAAGGATGTACGCTCGTAGCAAGGGCTCATATTTGGTATTATTCCACTTACTCTGCTCTTCATTAGTCTGTTTGACCTGCTCTTTTCAGTGAGACCCTGTTAGCTTTAACAAGACAGAAGTGGGTTGCTAAAGCCTCTGTCTCTGTGCTGTAAATGTGGTAAAGTATTGTGTGTGACAGCCAGGGGTGTTTCTGTGAATCCTGATGACCTCCAGAAGAGATGTCTTAGATAGGAACAGACTGAATTCCCTGGCTTGTGTTACTCCTATTAACACTGTGATGGAGATATACTACAGCTGTCATCCTGCATAAAGTAAACCTCCTCTGTAATATCTGGTATTTTTAGATGAACTTTTTTTCCAAGACTTAGGACAGTACATTTTCATAATTCACATTTTGATTAGTTAGTATATTAAGATTAATGTGAATTGTGCACTAGCAGAAATAGAAAATGCTAAAATGAAAAACATATAAGTAATGGTTGGAGCGAATCATGAAATACAAATGGTCAAAGTAAAACAGCGCATGTAAATTCCCAATCCCCTTCCTTTCAGACCCTTTGATACAGCCAGCATAACCTTTTGAGTTTCACACATTTAACATTGGCTACTGTATGTTCAGGTCACATGACAAGAGGTATGCCCTACTACCAGGAACAACGGGGAATACAGCATGATAGACTTTTGTCCTACTGTGATCTCCAACAATAATACATATTATTTTTTCCAGTTTACAGTGGCCGTATCCAAGGCCGTTTCTAGCACCGAGGCTGACACGTTCGCTTGGCAACACTACATTATGCCAACATAAACTCGGATTTTACATTTCAAAATAATAGCGCTTGTAATTCATTATAATATCTGTTAATTCAGGGCATACTAGATTGTGAGTGTTTGTTCATGTGTTGCTAAAATGTGTCTATTGTTGGATAAAACAGACTCTAGTGAATATTTTTCATATGGTATCGTGTTTTCACGTGAGACACTGACAATACCAGTGTTCAATCAATGTTCTGTGAACATCATTACTGTTTGTAATGACACACAATTGCATTTGGTTACAGTTCACCAGCTTTGTAGCGAATTCACAATGATTATTGCAATGATTAAAAATGAGCGCTATTATTCTGGAGGAAAAAAATCTGAGTTTGTGTTGCCGACCTAATATAGTGTTGCTGGACGAACGTATCAGCCCCGGTGCTAGAAACGGCCCACCTTTAATCCACCTTTAACAAATGCAATACACACTGTTCAGCATGTAGCTTCCACATTCTAACACAAGATGGCAGTAGCACCACTTTGTTGATGCCCGTTACCCTACCTGTTGTGTCATCTTTAATATTGGACAGACCACCCAAGATATTAAACTCACATATTAAAGAATAAAAATAATTAGAACATTTTTGATTAGTAAATAAAGATATATGTGTGTTATTGTCCTAATAATATTTTTGAGCAACTCTGATGTTACAGTGTGGTTAAAAGGAGTTGGAAGACACAGGGCCTGGTGGTTTCAGTCTGGCAAGTCCTCAGCTATGAAAGCACCTCATCAGAACTAAACATCAACAACCACTTTCACCATTTGTGAATGAATCCAGCTGAACTGAACAGCTGTCACTTGGGCTCAAGAGTTGACATAATTGTGTTGAACGCCAGGCAGCCGGAGCCTGCTGTTCTGAGGTGTGGTGGATGTCCCTCAGGTAGAACCAAATGAGCCACAGCCCAGCACTTGCTTAGTCAAGATAACACCAGCACCAAGCCTACATCGACATCTACACATCCACCAGCAGTGAAACAAACACATTCTGAAATCTGTCTGCTGGCTAACCCAACAACTGTTGCTCGGAGAACTTTGCATAACAATCATAAGGCAGCAGGAAAAGAGGCGGATCGGCCAAGAAGCTGCCAGCGCCCCCAGCTGCCCCACGTCTGGGCTGGCACCGCATTAAGTGGGCCGTTTCCAGGCCTGTCAAAAGCACATCACGGCAAGGAAGCTGTCTCCGTGGGGATGCTGCAGGGTGCCAGGGGGGATGGGGGGGGGCGCATAGACTTTTGCCCAACAGCTTGGTCATATTCAGGAGCAATTTTTCCATTCTGGTATCCAGATGAATGTTAAAACAACAATGCTCTTTTGTCTAGCATTTTTACTTACTTTTTGCTTCTTAATTTTGGCTCATCAGCTACACCAAGTAGCTTAAGTATGTGATAATTGGTATATATACTGCTAAAAAATATTAAGGGAACATGAAATCATCATAATATAACAATATAGTCAATTAAACTTCAGATGAGAGCAGGTTCACACTGAGCATGTGTGACACACGTGAAAAAGTCTGGAGACACCGTAGTGAACGCTATGCTGCCTGCAACATCATCCAGCATGACCGGTTTGGCAGTGGGTCAGTGATGGTCTGGGGAGGCATATCCTTGGAGGGTCGCACAGACATCCACATGCTTGCCAGCAGTACCCTGATTGTAGTTAGGTACCGGGATCAAATCCTCAGACCCATCATCAGAACTTACGCTGATGCAGTGGGCCCTGGTTTCCTCCTGGTTCTTCGATAAGGAAGGCATTGATGCCATAGACTGGCCCACACGTTCCCCAGACCGAAATCTAATTAAGAACCTCTGGGACATTATGTAGCGGTGCATCTGACGCCACTAATTAGCGCCAGTGGAGCTTACTGATGCCCTGATTGAGGTCTGGGAGGAGATCCCCTAGGACATCATCCGCCATCTCATCAGGAGCATGCCCAGATGTTATCGCAAGTGCATACAGGCATGTAGAGGCCATACAAACTACTGAGTCACATTATGAGTTGCCATGATGAAATTCCCATTGGAAGTTGGAACAGCCTATGATTTCAATTGTTTCTCGGGTGAGTTTGAATCCAGCCTCTCAATCGGTTGGTGGTTTTGGTTTCCATTGACCGTTGTTATGTCATTTTGTTCTCAACGAATTACACAATTTACAGTAAAGATTTTGATCTTTTATATGTTTCGTTCATCGAGACCCGATGTGTGATTTGAGTGTTCCCTTAAGTTTTTTGAGCAGTGTATTTCAGCAATCACCCATTTATTTCTAAAAGACTATTGTGGAGTGTTTATAATGGTAATCTCATAACACGTTACACAACCATCTGGCCTATTAGGGAGTTAAAAACACTAGTGCCTGACACTGACGTCATTACTTTACTCATATGGTGTCTTATTGTGGTACACAGTGAGTTTATTCCATTAAAAGTGACAGATAATACACTGGTTGTCTCTGTATATTTCGTCAAACCTGGAAGATGGCATCAGATGTGTTGTCATGAGGCGCTGGTGACTTTGGCTGATGTCAGTTATGGCATTCCAGATGCAGAATAACACTTTAAGTAATAACGTTTTGGCTGGGGCATTTGCATGTGACGTCAATTTAAAGCTGTGAGTAAATGAGGCGTGATGAACACAATGTCATTCTGCTTTTCATTATTTAGTTTAAATAAAATCGTGCCTCCTGATTCGTGTATGTACCAATTGACGAGGACAAGGAGTGTAAATTAGCAGCTGCTCACTGCGTGGTGCCAGACATTACAAATTGAGGGCATTAACTTCATTTAAAGGGTCATGAAATACAACATCTGAGATATCAGATATCAATATTGCCTGCAATCTTTTGCAGGTGTGAAAGTGCGATGTGGGCATTGAATGTTTTTGTTTTCAAATCAAATATGAAGGGCAGGTTATCTCATGATTCCTTGGGCTTGCTTTAGGCTACCGATGAGAGGATGATTCTGGGACGTTTGGAGGAGGGTTCCGCACTGTGCATTTTGGTGAGAATATCTTGTATGCAGTGAAGTTTGCGTCGGCTAATAAAGCTCTGCTATGGGCCTTACCGTGTCTTACAACAGTAGTAAAACACTGCAGTAAAAACAAGGCCTCCTCAGCCCAGCTCATAACAATTATGGGGCCTCTATATGGAACTGCAGGCTTATTTATGTGCTGTAATGTCATGTACATGCCAAGCCCAGTCTGAGCCCTGGGGCCTGGTGGTTTTGATTGCAGCAGGGAGTCTGTAGCTCTGCAGGATGACTGCAGAACAATGTGATCCATCAGATTAGACAGGGAGGGGGGCTTTTACCACTTTGTTTTCTTGTTTGTTTGTTTACTTCAAAAAGTGACAACAGGAAGCTCCTGTATTTTTAACACTGTTGTCCAGTCCCTCACGCCCTGAACCAAAACATTTGTTCAATGTGTGAAAGGATTCTGTCAAATCCTGAACTATAATGACTGTATCTGAAGCCGCTTTAGGCTGTCAGTGTTAATAACCACAAATGATGCTTAATCAGCACTTATGTGATCACAGAAACTACTGTGGGATCTCTGTCCAATATCTTTGTGGCTTCTATGACTTAATGGTGGTGTGTGCCTTGTCTCACTTACAGAGGAGTGTGTGCCTCAAAGGAGTTCTTAGTGGTGTGCAGTGTTTAATTTCGTAATAGTGCTGTGTCCCTTATATTTATTTTTAATGGTGTTGCCTTGTATATTGGTGGTGTTTGCCTCATATGACTATGGAATTGTGTGTGTGTGTCTCGTATTACTTTGTAAGGGTGGTCTGTGCCTCATTATGATTTGGTAACAGTGATCTGTGCCTCGTTTGATTTTGAAACGGTGCTCTGTGCCTCATTATGTTCTCGTAACGGTGGTCTGTCTCATAGGATTTCGTAACCATTGTCTGGTGCCTCATATAATTTGGTAACCGTGTCTGTGCCTCAAGATTTCATACCTGTGGTCTGTGCCTCATTATGATTTCATAACGATGGTCTGGGCCTCATTATGATTTCGTAATGGTGTTCTGTGCCTTGTAAGATTATGTAACCATGCTCAGTGCCTCATGATTATGTGACCGTGGTCTGTGCCTGATATGATTTCGTAACTGTGGTCTGTCCCTCATGACTTTGTAACTGTGGTCTGTGCCTTGTATGATTTCTTAACAGTGGTCTATGCCTCATATGATTTTGTAACGGTAGTCTGTGCCTTGTATGATTTAGTAATAGTGAGGGTGTGTGTCTTGTATAACTTCTGATGGTGGTGTGTGTTTTGTATTACTTTGTAGTGGTGGTGTATATCTTGTGTTACTGAAACTTTGACGCAGAGACGAGATATTTGGACTGGGTGAGGACATAATGTGTGTCCGGGTGTGAATTCAGGGAGCCCAGACTTGCCTTGACCGATAAAGTACTTCTGTATGAGCTCCTTACCCTGTTACTATTGTCAATGGGCTTGGGTTATTTTATTAGTGTCATCAAATCCAATCCCTTATTAATAGTGAGAGAGTCTGGATCTATACCTTAATCATGTTTATGTCCCCGGGCTGTGTGCCTGTAGTACCGACTCAACTCATGGGCTCAATGAATATTTAGAGCTAAACATTGCTGAAATCCAAATCCTAGGGAAAAGCAGTGCAGTACATTAAATTCTCCACCCATAAACATATGGTTGTATGCAGAGTAACCTGCCCTTTATCTGAAAAAGATCTCTGTTGTCATAATTACAATAAGAAATGGCAAGCAAAAGGAGTCAGAGAGCCATTTTCCTGTTATAGAGAAGGGTCCTATGATTCAATCATATAGGGGTCATCCACCCACCCTCTTAACTAAATTCATAAAGCCTGGATGTCTTCCTGTTCCTCTTTGTTCTTTGCCAGAGCAAAACAAAACAAAATTAGACAGAGGACCGTGACCAATGGAATAAGTATCACACTCTGGCAACACTCACAGAGCAGCAGACGGCGGTGTACCTCCTTCCCCGAGCCCCTCCAGGTGACGCACTGCTGCCAAATAGAAAGCACCGTGTGTGGAGGACTAACGTGAGCGAAGCGGAGTGGACGACGTGCGGGCAGAGCCTGTCTCCACTCCAGGACATGTTTTACATGCTGCATGGGGCGAATCACCAGACAGGTGATGTCAGTCATCCCACGGCTGCAGTATCAACTCTCTCGTATCGTTTTCACTTAATAGGAATAACAGTCTCAAATGGTCCTACACTCTGAGGTCACGGAGGGGGTGGACTGTGTGTTTTATCTTCAAGAGAGCTGTCAGTACTGATATTTCTCAGTGAATGAATATGTCATCTCTGACAGTTATTGAAATATCATTAATGACTCAATTGAATCTTTAGCCCTTCTGGATTAATATTTCTATCGGTGACAATCCATCCTGGGTTTACATCGACTCCAGATATAAATCTACCAGATAAAACGCGGTGGATAGCTCTGTTTAACCTGAGTGGTTATCCTTTTCCCATCTGCCAGTAGATGGGGACTGGTGAAGATGGTTTGGCAGGAGCAAAAAACGTCTTGTGGTGGCCGTGGGCTCGTGCAGGCCCCTGACAGCACTCTTGGGAGTTCTTATGTTTCTCTGACAGTGTCTATCAATCCACTCTCAACAGAACAGCCATTATCAAACCAGCCGCAGGAGAGTTTTGTTCTTCCCCCTCCCCCCGACAGGCTCTGCTCTTTAGCGCAAGAAGGGGGTACAAGGGGTCCAAGAGATTGTGTTGTGTGAAATAGCGCTGGCTGGATAATGCCTGTTCTGTGGGGTCCCCTTTCATTGATGCAATTGCAAACTAACCCGACTTTCTATTAAACTATTGAGTTCGCTCCAGCTTTCTGGAAGTGTTCAGTTTGAAGGAAGTATTCCTTCAAATCGAGAATTATTAAAGCCGTTATTTGTTAACATTATTCTTTCCAGACCATATTCTGAAATCCAATAGGATTCTGTCTTTTGGCAGGAAAAGGATTTTAGGGCCCAAAGATTGCATAACTTTTGTGGGGTATATTAATGACGAGGGCAGCGTATACATACTGTGTGTAGGACCATAGCTGGTACTCAGTAATGGACTCGGTAGTCTCACTCATATATCAAAATATGTCCATATTCTGTCCAGCCCTAAGCTGCAGTATCTCCAATGTGTCAGTGAGTATTACAGAGAGAATGTGTCTGGACCACTTCACAATGCACATGGACGTGCGCTCTCCTTGGAGAGTTTGCTTCCACAATGACAGAGCAGCCTTTCGGTTAATACTGTGGTTTCCTCTCAGCCTGGAACAGAGCTGGCAGATCCTCTCACTCCCCTCACTACAGCCTAATCAGCACTCAACAGAGCACACACTTTATTACTTAAAAAGCAGGTAATCAGCCAACCAGGTTCTTTAAAGAATGATTGGAGATAAAAATGGTCTTGGCTATTTTCCTCTCTTTCTCATTCTGTTTCTTGGAATCTCTATTATATATTAGTTGGTCGAATGAACAATGAGGAAAACAATCTGAAATTTTGTCCGGCATTGTAGACATGTCATTAAAGTTGATTCATTTTAGTTTATCCTTTGAGCATGTTGTTAGCATAGTGCTGTCAGTTTTACGGTTTCCACGGTTTACTCTGCAATCACGTAAAGTCAAATCTTTTAAGCATCCTTCTCTCGTTCCTGCGTTCTCTGTGCCTGCTGCTTGTGGCTGACTAGAGGATTTATTGATCCCAGAGCGTCTGGCCCAGGGCCGGTGTTGGCTCATACAGCCAGAGACGTGTGAAGGTTATGTTGTTTAACTCAAGGAGGCAGGTATGCTAAACAACCTGAGAGAACAGGGCAGACATCTGCTGTGTTACTCAAAGAACAAACTGACTGCATAACCCAGAGCACTCCCACATCCATGGCCCCCGGCCTCTAGTTTGGCCCTGCCTATTTTGGTGACGGTCCTTGGTACCAGAAGATTTAAAAAAACAAAGCAAATAGCAAATGAGGACCTGGCAACAGGAGGAACCCAGCTGTGGCCTGGAGGTCCCGTGTGACCGTTCTGTAATCCTGACACCTGCATGCCATTTCATCATGGTAATATACAGTGGGGGAGGGGCGGGCTGCGGCCGGGAACCCACGGCAACAAGGGCTATCCTAGCAGATGACGGGGAAGGCAGTGTCCAGGCATTTGAAGCTGGCTGCCCTCTATACTACAGGAACGCTTTCAACATGAGAGAAAATCAACGAGTCTCTTATGATTCCGTGTGGGTTGTTGTGTGTATTCATTTGTGTGTATTCATGTGTGTGTCTGTACGACATGCGGGAAGCCTGGGGACAGGAAACAGAGTCCACACGGATGGTCATTAGCAGGATCTCAGCAGACCAGACCAAAACCGCTTTGCTGCTGAAACCCACCCAGCTGCTGGCCCAGAATGCTTTCATACTTGGGCCTGGTTTACAATTAGATGCATTCTTAGGTAATGGCTAGTTGATGGATTACCACATTAAATTAAAGGTTGTGTTATCTAATGTGTAGTGCATTGTAGATGTTTGAATTGTGTTTTGTTGTGGATTCACCAACCTGGTAACTGTAGAGACGTATACTCTGGTACGAATTTGCTAAAATTTCGGCAATGAATCGAATGCCTCTTATGTCATGTGTTACCATCAATGGAATAGATATTTGTTTGCCTATAGAAATGCATCAAATTCCTGAAGCTGAAGTGGATATGCAAACATTCAATGGGCAGAATACCAGCATATCTGTTGATGTATAAAGAACCGCTTCTAGGATATGATGCTGAAGTGAAAAGATTCCATTATAGGGAAGATTATTACTTATACATTTTATATGACAGTCTTTTCCAAAGCACCTTACGGTGCTTATGGTAATTACAGGAACATGCACTGGAGCAGTTTATGGTAATTACAGGGAACATGCACTAGAGCAGCTTACAGTAATTACAGAAACATGCACTGGAGCAGCTTACAGTAATTACAGAAACATGCACTAGAGCAGCTTACGGTAATTACAGAAACATGCACTGGAGCAGCTTACAGTAATTACAGGGAACATGCACTAGAGCAGCTTACAGTAATTACAGAAACATGCACTGGAGCAGCTTACAGTAATTACAGAAACATGCACTAGAGCAGCTTACGGTAATTACAGAAACATGCACTGGAGCAGCTTACAGTAATTACAGAAACATGCACTGCAGCAGCTTACGTTAATTACAGGAACATGCACTGGAGCAGCTTACGTTAATTACAGGAACATGCACTGGAGAAGCTTACAGTAATTACAGGAACATGCACTGCAGCAGCTTATGTTAATTACAGGAACATGCACTGGAGCAGCTTACGGTAATTACAGGAACATGCACTGGAGCAGCTTACGTTAATTACAGGAACATGCACTGGAGCAGCTTACGGTAATTACAGGAACATGCACTGGAGCAGCTTACGGTAATTACAAGAACATGCACTGGAGCAGCTTAAAATAAGGTGTGTTGCTCAAGGGCACCACACCATTTGGCACACTCAAGACTCAAACCGACAACTTTCCCATTACTAGATCCTCTAACCACTAAGACCAGAAATATGTTGACTATATCTCTATTCCTCCTTACCTCCCTCAACCTTTCCGCTCTCCCACCTTACACACAACATATGGAAGCATGGATAGGCTTCAAGTGTATTTTAGAAATACAGTAAAGACAGTAAAGTAGTAATTAAGAAGCATTTGGTTGAAAGAGAAAAACAGGCAGGCAGGCATATTAATTAATATGAAATACATTTGAACATTGATTTATTTGGATTTTTTACGCAATGAATAAGATTGGTTTTATTTGTATGTACAGTCGTGGTCAAAAGCAAGTGCCAGGACCGTCTCCTAAAGTTGATTCAGCTGCGGGATCGGGCAACAACAGTGCAGAGCTTGCTCAGGAATGGCAGCAGGCAGGTGTGAGTGCATCTGCACACAGTGAGGCAAAGACTTTTGGAGGAAGGCCTGGTGTCAAGAAAGGCAGCAAAGAAGCCACTTCTCTCCAGGAGAAACATCAAGGACAGACTGATATTCTGCAAAAGGTACAGGGATTGGACTGCTGAGGCCTGGGGTAGAGTAATTTTCTCTGATGAATCCCCTTTCTGATTGTTTGAGCCATCCGGAAAACACCTTGTCTAGAGAAGACAAGGTGAGCGCTACCATCAGTCCTGTGTCATGCCAACAGTAAAGCATCCTGAAACTATTCATGTGTGGGGTTGCTCAGCCAAGGGAATGGGCTCACTCACTATGTTGCCTAAGAACACAGCCATGAATAAAGAATGCTACCAACACATCCTCTGAGAGCAACTTCTCCCAACCATCCATAAACAGTTTGGGGATGACCAATGCCTTTACCAGCATGATGGAGCACTTTGCCATAAGGCAAAAGTGGTAACTATGTGGCTTGGGTAACAAAATATTGAAATTTTGGGTCCATGACCCGGAAACTCGCCAGATCTTAATCCCATTGAAAACTTGTGGTCGAATCTCAAGAGGCAGGTGGACAAACAAAAACCCACAACTTGTGACAAACTCCAAGCATTGAGTATGCAAGAATCAGTGGTGGGCCGTCAGGGCCTGCAAGGCCTTCTCTGCAGGCCCAAAGATAATCAGAATCAGAAATGTATTTTTGTACTTCTTTAATATATTTTTTAATAATATATATTTTACAAATACCATTTAAATTAGTCTATATGGTGATTTCATTGCTACAGTACGTTCTTTTCAGTTGCCTTGCTTTTAGCGCAGCTCATATAAATGAAAGCTTTTCACCAAAAATATTTTTTTCATCTGTGTTGTCTCCGGGTAGACTAGGGCCTTCAGAATTCCGAGTGAATACTGTCTGCTGTTGAAGCCCATCAGGACCATGTTGTTGATTGTCATATTTTTTACCAATCAGATTTCGACTCTACCATGTTGGGTGTGTTCTTTGAACAAGTAAAGCGTTTCTGCAGGCCTAGCCTTACGTCAGCATCGTTTCTGTTGCTGATAGGAGGGGCAGTTCAATAAAGTTCTGCAAAAAAAAGTAAAAAAAAGTTCGCCATCCAAACAACAACTAGCTTAGCTCTCCCAGCTTAGTTCTCCCTTCTCCGATTTCTTTAAACTTTCAATTGTTAGATTGTTAGATTTTTTACTTTTAGCAGAATGGCAGATGGGGTGAAGAAGTAGCTTTGGTGGCAAATATAGGACTGGGCAGGATCGACTCTCAGCACTGGGCAAGATCATTTATTGGAACTTAACGCAAAGATGTGCTGTACAACCATGTCATAGAAGTATTTTTAAAAGAGAAAGGACTTTGTTTTCAAATAATGAGCAGCTTTGGTGAGTTTGATGGATTTTTATATATTTTTACTAGCAGGGCCTTAACTAGGGATGGGCCGATACCGATACCAGTACATTTAAGTACAGGAAATAATGAAGGATGCAATTTGTTGCATACTGTAACTGTAGAAAACGGCATGAGCGACACCCCGGAGCTAGCCTCTGAAAGCCACCTTCAGCGAGGAGACAAATGTCAGTAGTTTGCAAAACTTCTGGGTGAACAAAATAGTGGTATTTCTGATTTCTGACATACTG
>JACXGM010012686.1:8184-23809 GCA_016801145.1 Umbra pygmaea
CTGCAGGGGCAGATGTGGTGGGCACACTGGCAGAGCTCTGTACTGCAAGGGCAGATGTGGTGGGCACACTGGCAGAGCTCTGTACTGCAGGAGCAAATGTGATGGGCACACTGCCAGGGCTCTGTACTGCAGGGGCAGATGTGGTGGGCACACTGGCAGAGCTCTGTACTGCAAGGGCAGATGTGATGGGCACACTGGCAGAGCTCTGTACTGCAAGGGCAGATGTGGTGGGCACACTGGCAGGGCTCTGTACTGCAAGGGCAGATGTGATGGGCACACTGGCAGAGCTCTGTACTGCAGGGGCAGATGTGGTGGGCACACTGGCAGAGCTCTGTGCTGCAGGAGCAGATGTGGTGGGCACACTGGCAGAGCTCTGTACTGCAGGGGCAGATGTGGTGGGCACACTGGCAGGGGTCTGTACTGCAGGGGCAGTTGTGCGGTGGCACTCTGCTGTCAGAAGCTCTGTAGTGCTGGAAACACACTACAGGAGTTTTAAAATCCTAACCGATTTTGAAATCTCGTTGCAGCACACACTTAAAAAATATCTTTACAGATTTTCTTCCCTCAAATCTTAAACATGCTCACACTACAATATTTGAAAATCGTGGGGCATCACACACTACAGAATGTTATTAAGATTATCGTGCCAGAGGGGGCGCCTCACGCGATCTATGCAACAGCTCGAAAGCGGATATAAACTATAAATTATTTTATACAGGGTATGCAAACGTTTATCCATCCATCTATTAACAAAGTACTGCCATAACAATTCCAATGTATTGTTTTACAATTGCTCTGTATTGTAAATGTCCACCTTTTACCAAGAGTGCTTAATGCGTTTTATATATTGGGTTGCACTTCTGGATTGGGGAAATTACATTCAAAAGAAGTGAAACAATTAAGAAATAATTTTTATTCATAGTGAAAACTAAATGAGATGTTCCTCCATCTCTGAAGTCCAATGAATCCGTGTTGCAAGTTTCGCGTTGCCATTTGGCTACCGTCTTGTCGTAGACGTGTTTCCTATTGGCTATTGCGACAGTACTGACGTAATCACAATATTACTCATCCCGATAAATATCAAACATGTTTGATATGATCGGTGCGAGCATGATTTGTGTGAGAGCAGATCGGCAGGTGTATGATTCGATCTGTGAACGCCTCACATTACCAGATAATCTGCACCGAAAATCTGCACCGATCAAGATTTTTTCTCAGATTCTCGGGAGGTGAAAATCAGGCATAAGTCGGGCATTAATCGGCCTAAAACTCCTGTAGTGTGTTTCCAGCATTACTCGCTCCCTCCTACCTGCATCTCTCAGCCATCAGAGTTTGAATTTTGGATAACTGACAGCTGCCAGAAGTGCATCGTTGTTGTCCAGCAAACCAGCAAAACGAATCTGGATAGCCTGAAAAATATAATTTATATTTTTATGCCTACATTTAATGTCATTGAATTACTTGCAAACCATGACTAATGTGGTATCAATATTATGCATACATTTTTTTTAGGATACTCAGTGACATTTGGATTTGTTTTAATCTTCTTTTTGCAATGATAATGAATATTCTGTTCCATGTTCATGAATAGTGTAATGAAAGAAATGTTTAACTAGCTTAAAAGATGGAATATACATGCACAATGGCATCTGGAAGGCCTGTAGTCATCCTGGAGAGGGCATATTTCACAGCCAGGGTCTTCTGCATCAGAACTTCAAGTGTGGGTACTAAAGTTCCATAAGGACAGTCGCCCTGTAAAATGTCCAGTGCTACTGTCAGAGGCTTCATGGCAATGCAGTACTCATGCAGGGACTGGTACTCTTTGTCTTTGAAGCACTTAACTCCCAGCTTGGTGCACAGAGTATTCAGCTCACTCATGGGGATTTCTGCAATTCTCTTTACAGCATCAAAAAAGGAATTCCACCTTGTGGATGTTGGTACCAGAAGTTTTCTTTTGCTGACTTCCTCCACTGTTTCTGATGCAAGGGTAGACCTACTTGATTTGGTCCAAAGAGCTGTGCATTTTGCTGTGCTGCTCCTATACACAGCCTTGCTCTCTGCATTAGAAGTTAAATATTTCTCCACATCATTTGTGGAAATTAGGTTGATGGTGTGTGAAGCACACCTGTGGTGCGGGGGAAGTGACAGTTGGCCATCAATTTCATCCTCAACTGAGAGAATTTCTGACAGATCTAAAAAAGTGACATCATCATCATCATCTGTGGGGGTGGACCCTCCCCCCTCCGTCTCATCATCGGACTCTGTGACAGGCTGATAAACGTTCAACGTTTTGACAAAGTTGGATCCATTATCAGTAACTGTTGCAACTACTTTGTTGAGTAGTCCGTATGAAGAATTAACCTTTTTTAATTTCTGCACCAATAAAAATTGAACGTGTGTCTACCGCGAATTCTCCTACATGCAATGCAGCCTTGTTGCGCCCTAATGTAGATCTACTGAACCAGTGGAGCGTTACTCCCATATAACTTCTGTTGTTAGCAGTCCAAATATCTGCGGTAGTTGACACAAAATCGACCTCATTCAGCGCAGCCTTCAGATTTCTCTCCATTACTGCATACTCCTTTCTCCAAGAAGAAAAAGCTGTTATGTGAGGCAATTCGGCATTGACAGTAGTAGGGATCTTGTTTATTATGGCACGAAACGAGGGTGAGTCAACCGTGTTTAAGGGCAGCATTTCCTCTCCAACATACTGCCCGACCAACTTCTTCAACTCTCCCCCACTTACTGGTTTTGTACCGAAGTCCAGCTTTTGTTGTTTGTGTGGATGGGGACCTCCTGCTCTCTGCATCGCACCACCTGGCGGGACTTGTTCTGTAAGTTTGACAGTGCAGTGCTGTGACTCCAAATGTTTCTTCAAATGTGTTTTTGTAGCTAGATAGCACTTTGTTGCCACCAGCACATAATGTACAACAAACCTTAAAATTGCCCTCTCACAAACTCAAAATAATGACTGTATTTCCAGCTAGAAAACGCGCATCTCGCTCCTCCCTCCATTGTTGTAGTATAGTTTGTGACGCTGCGTGGTATGTATTCTTACACATGAACTGTCCTAATGCTGAGGACATGACTTGTCGCATAATGTGACTCACTCGCCGAGACACAAGAGAAATGCAAAAATATATATATTTTACTAAGGAAAATGACAAAATTAGTAACGCAGACTGACTTAGATAAGTAACTGTAATCTGATTACTGGTTTGGAAAGAGTAACGTGTTTGATTACTCGTTACTGAAAAAAGTGGTAAAATTAGAGTAACGCGTTACTAAGTAACGCATTACCGGCATCACTGCTCCTGGGGGCCCCCATTCTCAGGGTCAGTGTTTCTGAGGTGCTGTTGCCAACACTAACCACTTTGGTGTGTCCCAACAGGAAGTCCAGTTGCACAGGGAGGTGTTCATTCCTAGTGACCTGACCTTGGTGATGAGCTTGAGAGGAGACTATGGTATTGAATAAACAGTAATCAATGAACAGTATGCTTACATCGTTGTCTCCCCTGTTGTCTAGTGTGGTTGTGCAGTGTGAAGTACAGTAGCTCTAACAAAATGAAAGTACCTGTAAAAAATACAGTATCTATTTCATCAACAAATATATCACAACTTCTTAAATGAAATATAGACAGACTGCTTTCACAATAGATGACAAAGAGATAAAACTAAAAATCTTGGGGATGGGGTTCAAAGCTTTCGACAATTCCATGTCAACCGCATGGTCACAAGTAGCATAATCCCTCAGTGCACCGGTATGTAATGTAAAAGTATCACTATGCCAACTTCCAGGGGCTAGCCAAAATAAAAAAAAACATGGCAAACAATTTTACATGCTCCAACCAGCAACAGGATTTAAGTAATCTCATGTGTTTTGTAATAAAGGGCTTTTTCGAGATGACACAGTAGCTAGCTATTTATCTTGAACTGTAGAAGTAACCATATGTGTAGCTGTCTCAATAGCCTACTTGTCTTAGTTATACCATGCAACACTGAGGTGTGTGACATGGCATGACTAGCAATGTGATCGACTGGCCACCAATTTTAGAAGGATATCAATTATAGCCGGAGACATTTGGAGTTGCTTGCAACATGGTGTTGAGAAAGGCATGTCATTCACTCACTTGAGATCCTGCAAAGTCATCGCTAATTGCTGCTAGTTACGTTTTCCCTCGTCCTGCATAATTGATTTTTGTACTAGTCCTGCATGCCACAGTTGTTCTATGAGTGCAACTAAACAGGCATCTTGAGTGGTAATCAAAAATGCACTGGTAGACATTTCTCACAAGACTAATTTATATGATGGGACATTTGGATTTCTTCAGCATCAGGGTAAACCATGACATAGCACTCACTGCAACTGCATAAATAAAGACCACCTGTATTCATAACATTTTATTCGCAAACAAAAATGCATTGTGGTTTGTAAAGGATTTATTTAAATGCCTCCAAAAAAACAAGTTCCGCTACACAGCTGTTTCTCTGGCAACTGCACAAATGTTGGCTTTTACTGAGTGAGTTGACTGTACAGTAGGCTAATAGTAGTCATGTCTGATGTTGACAGGTTCGAGTCTGTATCACCCAAAACATTTTAAAGCATAAACAAATGTGTCAATAAAGCAGACTTGTAAATGTGTGCCATTTTTAAAAAAAATTGTTCAGACCTTGTTATAAAAGACTTGCTCAATATGAACTAGTTGTTTTATGTGTCGTACTAACATGGCAACTGTCATAGGGGTGGGTGGGGTTAATTTTAGATGATAACTGCAAGCCTCTTGATTAGGGATGACCGAGTAACTTTTCTGAGCACAATTATCATCCGAGTGAAATCTGTCAATTTATGTACTTGTAATGAAGAAAAATCCTAATTGGGTAATACTACCACTGCTAGCTGTGTCTATGTCCACATTGCTCTGTGATAGGCCAGCTACACACAGAGCTCCACCTCCTCACTTAAATCAACCATACATCTCAGAATTTCTCCCAAATAATGTTATCAGGAAACTATTTTGAAAACATGAATTACATTATCTGCCAACATATTTAGGGTGTTTTTACGTTTCAGCTGCATGTTTTGCTATTAGGCTATATTCGTACTTCTATGACGTTGCCCCTGCACATTTCGTTTAGCGGATTCATGCGAGAACATTCCACACATTCCATACATTCCATAGCATTCAAAGTTATATTGCAACATTCACAGTTAAGGTTAGACATGAGAATACTAACGGTTAAGGTTAGGCATGACGTTACTGAGGTTAAGATTAGGATTAAGGTTAGGGTTAACATTACAAAAAATGGGCAATCGCCTGTCTGCATCACGCAGCATTGTAGAACAAAACACACACAAATTGTCTGTCTGGACCTCCCCAACCTCCACCCTAGCAAAATCAATGCTTTTTACATGCTACGTCATGATCTTCATATGTTCATATTTAACGTTATTTATGTCTCAATAAGATGTGCACATAATAGAGTGCACAAAAAGGCTCCTGTATATTAGATATGACATGCTGATAAAGAGCTGGGCATGCAGGGGATAGAGAGAGCGCCAATCTCCCAATAGAGTCTAGGTGCAGTGGGCACTGTCAGCCCGGGAAGCGCAGTTCTAAAGGTAGGATAGGAAATGTTAGGAAATAAGTTATGAAAGGTCCAACTGATGTCAAGGAAGGTAGGCTTTTATTATAAAATCAGTGTATTTAAAAAGGCTTGTCTGTAAAACTGGTCCATTGGAAATTCTCCTCAGAGAATTGCCTTTATTTCAGGAAGTCAAACTGCTTGTTTGACTCCCTGAATGTTTATTTAATTTAGCAACATGTACACTCACCTAAAGGATAGCTTCAAAGTGAATAATGAACATTTCAGCCTGTGTTTGTTGAGGTTGTTTGGGAATTTATATTTGATGACATTATTGTTTAGTGCATCTACTCGACCTAACATGTTTTTGTCACTATAGCTCATAAAAATAATCATAAATATTACAAATTAAAGCTTTCAATATATATATATAGGCTTTACATATTATAAAATAGACACTATAGCCAACATGTTTGACTCCACAGCACAAACACAGACTCTCTCTCTTGCATATTTTTTTTTTTTGGTTGTGAACAAAAACATTGCAAGTCAAATTTTGGCAAAGTGCATAAATGCTTACTTATCACAACCTTGCAAACTCTGACACAGAAATAAATGAAAATGTATTGGAAATATGTGTCTTGTTTAGTTTACTATACTATTCAGCATTTAGATGAATCTAGTTCTTGAGAACCAATTCATCTGGATCTTGAGTGGTTGTGAGTGACCTTGGTTGCAGCTGAGATAGCAGTGTGACTGATGCTTTTCTGAGCAGAGCATGAAACCATTTCCTCAAAAAGCATTGGCACTTGCTACCAGCAGAAAAAAAGTCTTAATAAAATAAATCGAACTTGAACAAGGTGAGTGTAACAAAAGGTGGTACAGTACTGAAATTGTACTTAATAGCATTACATTGATGATGTTGTGAGAGTAGTAAATTTTATCTGTTAAAATAACAATGGGCAAAGAACCATTGTTTTTAATCAACAAATACTGTCTCATTATTTGTATTTATATACAAAGCTTTCTAGAAATGTAATTTGAGAAAAGGATACAGTATTGATTGAGCAGAGATTATAAGTTAATGATCCATGTGCCCCAGATTGTGGAATCATATTCAATTAATATCAATTTCACACTGCAGCTGGTCTGAAACCGTTTCCTGCTTTGTTAGTTCTGAGTGATATCAGTTTTTCCCCAGACCATCTCAGAAACAAACACATGGACAAAGTGCAGTGGCCATAGCATTGCAGAATCCACATCTCCTGAGTCATGGAGCAATTATCTTCACTGGTCTATAAGGTCCTGGTTCGCCTCTCACTCCACTGCTTCAACAACCTCAAGACTCCCTTTCTCCCAGGTGGTTATTATGCCTCCATTTGACCTTCTACCATGACTTAGTTCACACTATATCCTTTAGACAAAATCGAATCTCCACTTCATACAGTGCCCTGGATTCCAGCTCTCGACACGAGAGCATCCTGCTCGGCTGTGCTCTCTCTCTCTCGTAGAGGGCAGGAAATTGGAGGAGTGGGGCAGAGTGCTCCATGTTCCAATTTGGACCTGAATACAATGTGCAATCATCTATCATCCTCAAAATGTGATGACAATGAAGAGGTGTCTGTGTGTGTACTTGTGTGTGCGTGTCTGTGAGTGCATGTGGTACATTTACTAGGTATCCATCTCTCTTGAGAGCCCTGGAATTGATATGTTGAAACCAAACTTAATAGATGAGGTGATATCACAGCGAGAGCAGTATTGTAACATCTCAATACACATGCCCTTATCAGCAAATAATAAAGCAATTTCTACCACCCAAATTAGACCTGCATAGCATGGCAATCAAATTATTATTATTTTTTATAGATTTAAAGGAAACAGGATATCATATTTTAGTGCATAAAGCACACACCCAAGATTAACTGTGTAAAAAAATATCTGCATTGCGCACACCCGTACAAAGCGCACATAATTTTTGTAGAAAGGTGACACGTAATCTCCCCTCGCCCAGACCTGTATTGATGGGTACTCAGCTAGACATTGTGTTGCAAATGTTCAACACCAAACCCCCTGTCCTGATTAAATAAAACAATACCAAAGTGGAGTTTCCGCATTAATGTTAGTGCATACATGAAAAACTTGTGGTCAACGTGTATTTCAATATTCAAACTGACCTATACATTTAAGTAGCCCAGTTTCACTGCCAAAAATAATCACTAACTAGTGTCTGTGTAAATAACAACACAATGTAAAATATAAAATAATTGCCATCCAACCAGATACAAATTAATTATGAGTTTTTATTGAGTACATGAGAAAAGACACTCAGTAGGTACATCAAATTATACAAACTGGACAAGTATGTAACGCTAATTACAATAAAGTTAAAAAAGGAAGAAAAAATCCTACATTTGTACTTATGAAGACAATGCCTAAGTATGCGCGTATGCAAAAAAAAGTGGGATTAATTAAATGATCCTTTAAACGACCGTTTTGTGCACTTGTTCTTATTGTCAGTGCTCATGCTCGTGCTGTCTCTACAATTTGCCTATCAACACACCCCTAATTACCCAAATAAACCTGGGGGAAACATACAGCTACAATGAGGTTCATTGAATGTACGACTCAATACAAATTTCCAAGTTTGACAGACAGTGCCATGTAGTGTAAAATAATGAGTGGATGGTTACTCACTTGACCAGTAAAAAGTAAAACTTTGCTAAAGATTAAAGTGTATTACATTGAGATATATGCTGTTCTTCAAACAAATATTTTCAACAAACTATAATAGGCATGTTACGTCCCCCAGTCTCAGGATCCATGTTTGCTTTGTGCCCTGGTCTGTATTGCTGTTCTGTGCTGTGCTTCTGTCCTGTTCTGTGTGTTTGTTCTGTTCTGTTTGTCTATTTTCAACAGGTGGCCCTGGTATTACATTGAGATATATGCTGTTCTTCAAACAAATATTTTCAACAAACTATAATAGGCATCTAATCCGTAACAGTGTCATAATTTAGCCTAAATAAATGGCAAGATATTTGTCCTGCTGAATAAATTTTATTCCAACCTAATGCAATCATATTTAGTGTAGAAGCATATTTTCCACGGATCACCGGTAAATTGAGTGCAATGCTGTTTGAGTAATATAGCCTATATCCTTCCGGTGGGTATCTGGGTGCCATCTACAGTATTCATCTGAGCATTTTTAGGAAGGCATATATGTAACGTAATTTAAACAAAGTCATTCAGTTTCCGACCTTTTGAGCAACGTGCGCAATGGTGTATGGAAAGTATGACACTCGTACTGTATGATCATACTGAATAGTGCACCTAGCACTAACCCATTCAGTATTTTTACAAAAAAATACTTTAAATGTAAGAAGTCTGCTGATCCACTAGCTTTGTTAAAGGGTTTAGCCTACTCTTCGAATTCCGATGGTCTCTATAAGAATTCAACAATGGTTTACACGTCTATAATTAAACAAGTGACATTAGTTTAAATTACTATCTTCAGTCTAAAATACACTCACCTAAAGGATTATTAGGAACACCCGGTCAAGTTCTCATTAATGCAATTATCTACTCAACCAATCACATGGCAGTTGCTTCAATGCATTTAGGGGTGTGGTCCTGGTCAAGACAATCTCCTAAACTCCAAACTGAATTTCAGAATGGGAAAGAAAGGTGATCTAAGCCATTTTGAGCGTGGCATGGTTGTTGGTGCCAGACGGGCCGGTATGAGTATTTCACAATCTGCTCAGTTACTAGGATTTTCACTCACCACTTCTAGGGTTCAGAAAGAATGGTGTGAAAAGGGAAAAAAAACAGTATGCGGCAGTCCTGTGGGCGAACATGCCTCGTTGATGCTAGAGGTCAGAAGAGAATGGGCCGACTGCTTCAAGCTGATAGAAGAGCAACTTTGACTGAAATAACCACTCGTTACAACCCGAGGTATGCAGCAAAGCAGTTGTGAAGCCACAACACGCACAAACTTGAGGCGGATGGGCTACAACAGCAGAAGACCCCTCCAGGTACCACTCATGTCCACTAAAAATAGGAAAAAGAGGCTACAATTTGCAAGAACTCATCAAAATTGGACAGTTGAAGACAGGAAAAATGTTGCCTGGTCTGATGAGTCGATTTCTGTTGAGACATTCAGATGGTATATTCAGAATTTGGCGTAAACAGAATGAGAACATGGATCCATCATGCCTTGTTACCACTGTGCAGGCTGGTGGTGGTGTTGTAATAGTGTGGGGGATGTTTTCTTGGCACACTTTAGGCCTCTTAGTGCCAATTGGGCATCGTTTAAATGCCACTGCCTACCTGAGCATTGTTTCTGACCATGTCCATCCCTTTATGGCCACCATGTACCCATCCTCTGACGGTTATTTCCAGCAGGATAATGCAATATGTCACAAAGCTCGAATCATTTCAAATTGGTTTCTTGAACATGACAATTAGTTCACTGTACTAAAATGGCCCCCACAGTCACCAGATCTCAACCCAATAGAGCATCTTTGGGATGTAGTGGAACAGGAGCTTCGTGCCCTGGATGTGCATCCCACAAATCTCCATCAACTGCAAGATGCTATCCTATCAATATGGGCCAACATTTCTAAAGAATGCTTTCAGCACCTTGTTGAATCAATGCCACATAGAATTAAGGCAGTTTTAAAGGCGGAAGGGGGTCAAACAAAGTATTAGTATGGTGTTCCTAATAATCATTTAGGTGAGTGTACATGTATTGTTTTAACGTCAAAACAAAGTCTGCTATGCATATAGCAAATCTTTCATTGTAAGAATAATAATGGCACAGGCTTGTGAATACCTAGCTACAATTACTGAAACTATGAATCCTGTATTCATTCCCGGTTCTCAGATTATAACACATTTTAGTATTTGTAGTAACTGCAGTCCTGAAGTTACGTTGTAGTCTAAGGATTTGACCAACTGGTATATTCTGTATAAAAGTATGGTCTGCCCGTAAAAGTGTGTTATACTCTGCGGCTTGGAGTAGATGATCCAAAATATCAAAGTTTTTTATAAAAGGATATGTCTAAGTCGATATCCTTTCTAGATCTCTCTCTCTCTCTGCTGTATATTTTAAATTCAGATCAGATGAGTTAACCTCACAGGGCTCCGTATGCCGCCGGCAGGCTATTTAAAAAAAATTACTGGACTAGAATCACAGTACACAACTAAAATTTTTAGGTAATATATACATGTCCCATGTCTTTACAAAGCTTAAGATTTCAGGAATCTAGCAAATTTCTCCATTTTACAATAGCTATAACAAAAACAAACATTATGCCATATAATTTGAGCTACGTGCCTTGTACACATAAATACAATAGGAGGTGGATTAAAATCACTCCACATAAGTGCATTTTTTAAGTAATATTTACATGTCTTATACAGTGGGGCAAACAAATATTTAGTCAGCCACTAATTGTGCAAGTTCTCCCACTTAAAAAGATGAGAGAGGCCTGTACTTTTCATCATAGGTACACTTCAACTATGAGCGACAAAATTAGGATTTTTTTCTCTCCAGAAAATCACATTGTAAGATTTTTTTGGAATTTATTGGTAAATTCCTCTGTAAAACAAGTATTTGGTCACCTACAAACAAGCAAGATTTCTGGCTCTCACAGACCTGTAACTTCTTCTTTAGGAGTCTCCTCTGTCCTCCACTCATTACCTGTATTAATGGCACCTGTTTGAAGTTGTTATCAGTATAAAAGACACCTGTCAACAACCTCAAACAATCACACTCCAAACTCAAAAGACTGAATCTGCAATAGGTAAGCACCTTGGTGTGAAGGAATCAACTGTGGGAGCAATTAAAAAAATTGAAGACATACAAGACCACTGATAATCTTCCTCGATCCGGGGCTCCACGCAAGATCTCACTAACTTGGTTTTCCTCTTAAAGTTAAAATTAAAAATTGTTTTTAAAAACATGAAAGATTTGGGTGGTAATTATATAAAATGTTTGGTTATGTTTTCGTTTGCATATGTGTTTTAAGCACCTTACATTTGTTCTGTACATTACCTTGGAAAATTAACTCATTGAGATGTCCATTACAATGTCTTTTGTACAGAACGTTGGTGTTTACCCCTAAATATTTTCTAAATTGTTCATTTGACACTGCAGTTTTGCGCTGCCAAACCGCAGCATTCATTTCAGTCGCGTTTAAAGATTAAAACATGATATAGCAGGGCCGGCGCTGCCCCCTCACCGGGACTCTCCCGCCCCCTCAGACCACCATTAATGTTAAAGGATTTTTACTGATAAAATAGCTATGCTATTTAAAAATCTCATTTGCCAAATGCATTTTCTTCCTAGAGTATATATTAACAAAAATAAACAAGGATGCTCTATCACAGCTTAATCCATCGGAATCTGATCCCATTTCATCCTCTTATTTCAGTCTGACCAGGGCTCGAAATACACGGCGTCTGAAAATGTCTGGGATGGTTCATAACCACTTTGGGACGTTTACGGAACAATTGCCAGTAAAAATATAGCATGCATAAAACACTGGTTACAGATGCACATGTTGAATCACAAGTCTTATATGAAGCAGATAATTTGCAGGTGTTAGAAAGCCGCGATTACTATGCGGGAGAAACTCAGAACATCTGGGAGACTTGGGATGTGTGGCTACTTGTTATTTCTTTCTTTTTCCATATACAATGTACACAAAGATGATTTTACAATCTACATTAACAAGGAAAAAATAAACAGCTGTTTCTCCACTGCAGGAGCGACATTTTAGGAAAATGGACAGTGCAGCAGCCTATCATGGGCCTATAGGCTAAAACTGTTAGTCTCGCCACCTCACAACACAACATAACAACACAAAATAATAAACTTAGACAGTATCCTTCATAATGCCAATTAGATATAGCCTACTAAATACTGTACTACACAGTTTCCACAGTAGCTGCCTGACATGCAGGCTGCATGTCAATTACCTTTTTAACCGCATAAGTTTTGACAAACCAATCAAATCCATTTACAATTATTTTAATAAAATTAAGAACACACACTTTTATTTATATTCATTACTTAGGTATATTCAAAACGATATATATTTTATTATGGTAGCCTATGGATAAAAACTGTGGTACAAAACATGTGGGATTGGTGACAGGCTCGTCAGTTTAAAAAAAAGACTTGTCCGTCCAGGGCAAGCACAGCTGATCTAAAGCCTGCCCATAACGCCGGGACTACACTACCGCTACGCTAGCGACCCCCCCCCCCCTACGGAATTGTACCCAGGACTTCTGAAAATGCACTTTCGACAACGTCTTTGTCCCCACCACATTTCAAACCAAACTGGTCAAACTGGTCATGGTCAAGACTGCCGTTAGAAAATTGTCTGATAATTAGCCTGATCAGCAAACATCAGTAATCAATACACACATTTTAAACCATTAATCAAACCAATAATTAACAGCAGTTAATGTAACACATACTTTAGCAGTTACCCAGTTTCTGTAGTGGTGACAAAACATTAAGAAATACATAGGCTACATATTACCAGTTTGAATTGGACTAACGCTATCTGCGCGCTCCGCCAAAAATCTCTTTAAGAAATAGGCTATGTCATTAACTATTCCTTGCGTGCCTGTAACAAAACACATAACTCAAGAAAAACAAGATAAAAGGCTTCATATACGTCGAAAGTCTTCTTGACAATTCGGCATCAATATAATCCATAAAGACAAACTGTATTTCCCTACATTTTGGATTTTATAGGATCAACTATTTGCCAGCTCCGTAGCTGCACTATTTCAGTGGGAAAACACAGTGGGAATGACAGGCGAACTCTGTCAAAAACGACAATTCCTCACTTAAATAAGTGCTGGTTGGTGCATGAGATACACACAGATTGAAACACCGACTCATAACACTGTTAATTTGCCAACTGTCATGTGTGTAACGCTACTTGGGGACGTTAATGGTATTTCTGGAGTTATTTTGGGCTGTTTATGCTAACGGAAGATTAGCGCCGATTTAAATACTGTGACGAAAATGAGCAGAAGAATATGGCATGACACACATATTTTACAGGAGCAATTCCTGATTCTCGCACACATCTTGACCATAAGAAGACTCACACTTGCGTTTTCCCCATCACTATCAACAGTGAGCATCATCTCCGGCCGTACAAGGCTCGTTCATGGTAGGCGCTCTATTTGTGTTATTCTCACTCTCCCCTTCCTTTTAACCTTAAATAACCACATAACATTAACCACAGTAACAAGGCATAATCATGCAACATAACACATAAAAGAGAACCGTTTTTAGCACAGAACAGTGAATTGCCCATAATCCCTTGCACTCCTTAATTACAATGCCGTTTGTGACTAGTGAGCACCCAGATCGCTAAAATACATTTATAGCCAAAGGAAAGACATGCCAGTAATGTTACATAACTTGCTAAAACACAATATATTGTATGTACATTGAGTTTACAGTGCATGGAGAAATTAAAACTCACTAAAACAGGAATGCTTATAGTGGTGCGCATCAAGGACTTTGACTTCAGCCTATTGAATTTCAGCATCTTGTGGCCGAAATGGGTATTACAGCAGCCAACACTTAGACAAATGAACCTGATAAAAAATATTTTTCTCTTGCCTTTCAGGGAAAGTAACAGTAGAAAAATATTTTTTTTTCAAAGACCAGTGGCCAAAATGGGTATTACAGCAGCCAACACTTAGACAAATGAACCTGATAAAAAATATTTTTCTCTTGCCTTTCAGGGAAAGTAACAGAAGAAATATATATTTTTTTTCAAAGACCAGTGGCCAAAATGGGTATTACAGCAGCTAACACTTAGACAAATTAGCCTGAAAAAAATATATTTCTCTCTTGCCTTTCAGGGAAAGTAACAGAAGAAAAATATATTTTTTTCAAAGACCAGTGGCCAAAATGGGTATTTCAGCAGCTAACACTTGGACAAATTAGCCTGAAAAAAAAATATTTCTCTCTTGCCTTTCAGGGAAAGTTACAGAAGAAAAATATTTTTTTTCAAAGACCAGTGGCCAGAATGGGTATTACAGCAGCCAACACTTAGACAACTGAGCCTGATGAAAACAAATAGGGTAAGGCTATTTGCACCCCTGGTACAATTAGCAGTGTATGCGGTTTGTACCCTGGTGCAATTAGAAGTGTATGCTATTCGTACCTTGGTGAACACTGCAATGTGTTCTATTTGTCTGGTACAAATATCAATGTATGCTCTTCGTACCCTTGTGCAATTAGAAGTGAATGCTATTTTCACCCCTGTGCATTTACCCTGGCATATTGATCACACAATGTAATAAAACAAAATACTAATGGGAAAATCTCTCAACATTTTTCCTTATGACATCATAATACTGCGGTAATGTTCTAATCACATATTTGTGACCATTCTCCCAGGGGCCCAGTAGCAGCTCATCACATATTTGTGACAGTACTCCTCAACAGGTTAAAGAAGCATTGTAATACGCACAGATTTAATATCTCACACTTGTTCTGATGCTTATCGAAGTGCATGGGTTTATTTATCTGCTGTACAGTCATTTAGTTTTTAACAGTTTAAGAGCTGTATTGCCATGTATGGGCTACTATTAGGCTAAATCTTGGACATATGGTAGCTTGATCAAAGGCAGGCTAGTTCCAAGGGTTGTTTTCTGTAGAGGAGCAAGCTTCAGCTGTGCAGAGACACGCATTTCTCCCCATAACAAGTCATATAACAATCACAATATCGAAGCTTGTTATTGTTGACATTACCTTTTCATGAGTTACAACATGCTGAACTCATAAGTTGCTCGGCTTCCACCCAGCGGCATCATGCACCAATTTTTTTTCAAGGGGGCACAGTGTGCACAACATAGAAATGGAATGGATAGAAAGGACATTACAATTCAAATCAATGCAGCAGAATCGTCAGAGCGGCAGACATTTTTACGTGTACCATTCCATTGCAAAGACCTAGTGGCCTACTTCCGCATTAAACCGATTTGCGTGTTGTCACCGTGACAA
>JACXGM010012687.1:0-17813 GCA_016801145.1 Umbra pygmaea
CATTGTGTAACAGTAATACAGAGGGTGACAAAGCAGAGGGATATGTCGTCACATTGTGTAACAGTAATACAGAGGGTGACAAAGCAGAGGGATATGTCGTCACATTGTGTAACAGTAATACAGAGGGTGACAAAGCAGAGGGATATGTCGTCACATTGTGTAACAGTAATACAGAGGGTGACAAAGCAGAGGGATATGTGGTCACATTGTGTAACAGTAATACAGAGGGTGACAAAGCAGAGGGATATGTGGTCACATTGTGTAACAGTAATACAGAGGGTGACAAAGCAGAGGGATATGTCGTCACATTGTGTAACAGTAATACAGAGGGTGACAAAGCAGAGGGATATGTCGTCACATTGTGTAATGTTCACAATGGAAATCATTAACATTACAGTAGGTCTGGCAATACAGGTAATTTAGTGCTGCTAAAACTAGACCACACACGTGAAATTAAATTATATTGGTGTGATGTCTCTTTAAATCTGCTCCAAATCATACCCTATCATTTTCCTAGCTCATTTCACAGGTGAAACAAGTCCCACCCTCCAGACAAAGAAAGATGAGCTGTGAGATTGGGCTCTTTTCAAAGAGCCGTAATTCCCATTACAGTCGTCATTGCCGTTGTGAAATTCCCATGCTGGTCAGTAGTGGGGTACTTCTTTGAGTTCTGGAATGGAAACCTGTGTTTAATATGTGCCTTACTGTGCTCACGGAAACCTCAGTGCCTGTTGCCACCAAGTCTTGCTGCAGGTCTTTTTCTGTCTCTGAGAACATCACTATTTTTTTGTATCCTGTTACTTGTTTGTGAAGTGCGATCTCTTGACATTTTGGACCATTCATTTGACTTGTTTCTCACACGCAGTCAAACTTGACACTCAACAAACCCTAACCAGTTCAGTTATTTCATGTGTTCCAGCTCAAGCACACCTGTTGCAACAAATGAAGCCCTTGATTAGTTGCATTAGGAGTGATTGAGACAACACCTGTTTTGCGTATTTGTGCTGTTGTGAGGGATTGTATTCAGGGGGTTGAATAAATGAGACTGGAGAAGCCATTCCTAGTTGCATTTTCATTTGGATTTGGGGAAACCACGTGAAGCGTTTGTTGGCTTGAGCTATTTCAGTTTCTTGTGTTTGAGTTGTTCATTGCAAACAGCTGACAGTCTACATTTTGACAATGAACCTAATTTGCAATTGGGGTTGAATAGGTTTAGTGGCTGTTCCTGGATGTTCCATTCCTCCCTGTCCATGTTGTTATTGTCTTCAAATAAAACTACCTTTGTATGATCGTGAAGGAGAGCGTCAGTGGAGAGCTATAGCTGAATGTCTTAGTCCCTCAGAGCATTGACCTATTCTAAGACATTGTTTTTATATGGCACCTTTTCACACAACCCACCCTCAAAACAAAAAGTCAGTTAGGAATTCCACGCAGCTACATATTATAGTCAGCCTTTCTGTAGTGGGAGTGGAAATAAGACACATCTCATTTATAAAAGGGGCGACTGGCGGCAAATTAGATAAAATATAGATAAGAGAACTACACCCGTCCTCCTTCTGACTTTATCTGAACAAATGAGGTCATGGAAAAAACTAAAACACTTCAGCTTGCCAACAGACCTTCGCTTTGTGGTATATGCACTGTCTGGACAGAACTCTTGTCAAACACTAACAGATTTCTTGCCAAAATTCTAATGTTGAAGTGCTTGTGGTGTTTACTTGGAACACTTGAACCAGAAAAAAAGGATATAACCTTAATCGGAATAGGAAACATGAAGAATCACAGTGGGCTTTGAGTCTGGGCAAAAATTAAACCATTAATGAAACTTTAAACATTGTATAAGTGAAACACTTTGGCTTTCTTCCCAGTTTAGAACGCAGAAACCTTTCTGCCAAACATAAAGGCAGATAATGTGACTCTTGGTGAATCAGAAGTTCAGAGATATTTCCAGGACCTCTTTTTCAAAAGAATAGTACACTTTTACAGGAGTACATTAGTTTGCTAATTACCTAAATTATTGCTTCTGATATGCTTTAGTGCTTACTGGCATTCCATTCTTACCAGGGACGGACTGGCCATCGGGACATTCGGGAGTTTTCCCAAACGGCCGGTCCATTCCGGGTCGAACGGGCCGTCATATTTTAATTTGACGGCCGGTCGGCCAGTTACAGTTCTGGCTGCAGCACCCGAAGCGAAATAGAGAGAGTTCCTTGGTGATCCCTATATTTAGATGAGCTACGGAGAAACCGAGAGGGTGAGTGACGGACGCAGGGAGCGACTGATACAGCATGCGTGTGCCAATGGACAGTGCTATGCCCCCCGCCGGCCGCTCCATCGCAATGTCCCGGGCCGAATTTTAGTCCCAGTACACCCCTGACTCTTACTGATACATTTTAATCACAATTGGTTCACATTCACAGTAATTGCATTGCTAAATATGCTGAAGGTTGTTGTTGGTTGGTGATGGTTGGTATAATTTGTCCCATGGAAGTGAAAAGTCTGGTGCATCCAATCATGAGAAAATATATTTAAGGTGGCCAATTGCAAGTTGTTGTTCTCTTTAAATCTCCTCTGAAGAGTGGCAACATGGAGGCCTCAAAGCAACTCTCAAATGACCTGAAAACAAAGATTGTTCAGCGTTATGGATTAGGGGAAGGCTACAAAAAGCTATCGCAGAGCTTTAAGCTGTCAGTGTCCACTGTCAGGAACATAGTGAGGAAATGGAAGACCACAGGCACAGTTCTTGTTAAGGCCAGAAGTGTCAGGCCAAGTAAAATATTGGAGAGGCAAAGTCGAAGGATGGTGAGAACGTTCAAAAACAGACCTACAACATCATCTTGCTACAGATGGTGTCACTGTGCATCGTTCAACAATTCAGTGCACTTTGCACAAGGAGAAGCTGTACGTTAAGAAGAAGCCTTTTCTGCATTTTCTTCATTTTGGAAGAAGGTGCTGTGGACTGATGAAACAAAAATGGAGGTATTTGGTCATGAAAATGAAAATGTGTGTTTCCATTGATTAATTGGCTATTGATCAATATCACATTTTTTCACCAAACCAAAGGTTGGACAACAAGAATGTGCGTCAAGTTTGAAGTTTCTATCTTAAACTTGGACCAAGATATTGATACAATAGTAGGCTAGGGTTTTTGGTATTCAAGCTGATCACTCTTTTACCCCGGTCCCTAAATAGGACATAACGCCTTAACAGAGATACGAATATGAATGTCTGTTGAATATCGAATATAAAACTGATTTCACCTCGATGCAAAACTTTGAGAGGGAAAATCTTTGAATTTCTGTTACAAATGTGTCAACAGTTAAAGCATAATACTAGTCCCATTGTTCCTCTATAATTACAGTGATTTATATGACATTTGAAACTCTGAATCTGTACCTTCATATACTGTAAAAAAAACTAAGCCCAGATACAGGTCGTAGGTCACATATTAAGAACGGCGACAACGGGTGACAAATCAATTTAGCCAAATATTCAGCACCACAGTTGTCTCCCTAGCTGCAGTAATGTATGGAGTATCCTTCAACCCACCTTAATAGGAAAACAGTGTCGTACTACAGTAAATTGCTCTGTAACATCATTGACTATTTCTGATTTATTCCCCCATTATAGTATATCCTCTCAGTGTACTGGAGGATAATTAAACCTCTGTTCCAAGGTTAGCTACTTTGACGCCACCCTGGGAATCAAAAATGACCTTAGTAAAAATTATAGCTTCTTTCAGGCCAATCTCTTTAGCGTAGACCCAGATTTCAAGTCTTTGTTTTTTACTATCCTGGTCTCCCTCTCAAACGTCATTTGAGGTGAAGGTTAGAAACCAATGGAATGGAGAGGTTATGTGAAGAATATTCAATTTGAATATTCCCAATATATTATGTAAGTCCAACATACAGAAAGTAATTTGGATTTAAAATGTATTTTTCTGTAAATGGGTATGTATTCCTAAACGCTGAGCCAGGTGGGATAGTTCCCATTTTGTATGCAAACTCTTTCCATTGACTAAACTGTGTAACCTTTAAATCTCAGGAAATACACTAACCAGAAGGGTACTGAATTGATCATGCAAGCCATATGTATCAATATATTGACTTTAGTTTTTCCATGTGGCCTAGAAATTGAGAGGCACGTACCATTAACCTTTACAATCATTTGCTGAACAGAGACAAATACACTATAATTTAAACAACCTAATTGTGAAGTTTAATCTAAAACACAAGTTTGCATGTTTAAAGTCACATCTACTTTAAGCTGTGATGATGTAGTGGGTAAAGCACTTGTCTAGATTCCAATTTCAAAACTTTGGTCTGCTAGTAGGCCTATCTATAATTTTGGATAGAGAATTTCCCATTAACAATTATGTATATAACCAAATGTCATTGTATTATTTTAGAAGAACACCAGGAAAGCAAACAATATATGCCACCATTGACACATTGAATTTTAGTTTATGTACTTTCCAGGTACATAGAATGGGTCACATACATGTATTGTATTACATGTATTGTCTTAAATACATATTGTTTTTGCTGTATTTGATCAATTATGGAATAAGAGAATAGTTGAAGCTGGGTGACAGCTAATAAGAGCAGAGTGTGTAAATATTGCTGAGGCAGGCAAACAAAACCTCTGGAGTGTGGAATCGATCCTGACTTTCAGCTGCATAAACAGTGCCTATAAAAAAAATCATCTTACCCCTTTGAAATAGTCACCTTTTTTATCTTACAGCCTAAAATCAAAAGCCATTAAAATTTTTTTTTTGCTCATGCTAAATTTACACATTCTGCCTTTCAACATTTAAGTAACGTAAAAAGGCAACAGTTCAGAAAACGTAAATAAAAATGATTAGAGTAAGACTTGGGAAACTGATCAGTCCCATGATTTATTACTTCATAGAGCCACCTTATCCTTTAATTACAGCCATCAGTCTGTATGGATATGTCTCTCTTAGCCTTGCACACCTAGATTGTGGAAGGTTTGCCCCTTCTTCCTTTCAGAATTGTTCAAATTCAGTCAAATTTCGTGATGAGTGGTGATTGACTTTTGTCATCAGGTCCATCTACAGATTTTCAATTGGATTTAGGTCAGGGATCTAATTTGGCCACTCAAGGACATTCACCATAGTATCATTTTTGCAAAGTGCACCGGCCAGCTTTGAGTAAAGCTTTTGAGATTGTTGTTACATGCACAGACTGACCAATCTCAGCCGTAAGGACTTGTAAGTCCTTCAAAGTTGCCATTGGCTTCTTGATAGCTTCCCTGATTAATGTCGTCCTGGCTCAGTCATCTAGTTTGGGGGGATGGCCCGATATAGGCAACGTGTTGGTGGTTCCATTCCTTAATAATGCTTTTAACGGTACTCCGAGGGATAGTTAAAGCCTTTGAAATATTTTGTATCCTTCTCCTGACTTGTGCCGGAGCCCTTTTGAAAGCACCTTTTAGCCATGGTGTATTCTTTGTGTTGCCATGCACTACTAGTAATGGACTCATCATGGAACAACAATTAGTATGAAGTAATCAAAACCATTGCAGTTGTGTGTGTGTGTGTGTGTGTGTGTGTGTGTGTGTGTGTGTGTGTGTGTGTGTGTGTGTGTGTGTGTGGCAATTAGCAATCTTCGAGATGAACGTGTTCTATTTGATTTTTTTGCTTGAAGATATGTGACATTGTTGTCTTGCAGAACACATTACTCACACATGGACAGTTTATTTTCTGGTCTTGTTTGATTGGTTTGGACTCTACAAAAAATTATTTTGTCTCCCCGTCAATGAAATCGGAAAGAAGGTAATGGAAAGTTCTCTGTTAGTTAATTTGTTCACATTGTCATATGGTCACAGCTGTTTTCTCTCACCCTACAGTAGTATCCATTATTTCCCAAACCTTCAGTGAATGACGTCTTACTGTTGACAGCTGGCATTTTCCTAATTTATTAGCACACGCAGAGACCTAGAAGGTCCGTTAACTTGTAACTACAAAGTGTTATTATTGTGTAACACCTTCTGCTTTAGCCCATCAGTAGTGTGGCAGATTCTGAATCTGAAAGTTTGAGCTCCATGTGGGTATACTTCATCTTTTCTTGTGGGAATCTCATTCAAAATAACATTGTAGTTTACTTCTTACCCACTCTGTATATCTAAAGAACAGTATAGTTCTACCTTTAATTTACAAAGCAAGTTGACTGAGAACAGCATCTCATTTACAGCAATGGCCTGGGGAGAAGTAGTGGAGAAGATGATCTAAATTCATGTCCATATTGATTAGCACGTGCGGAGATCTAAAAAGTACATTTACATGTGTAATTGCATTGTTCTTGTTATTGTATAGTGGCCTTTTTGTAATTGCACAGTGGTATTTTGGTAATTGCGTAGTGGTATTTTTTGGTAATTGCATAGTTTTTATGTAAAGTTCCCTAATCATTCAAAACAACAGTGTCGTTTACGAGACTAAGCAGCTTTGAAGAAGATCTAAATCCATTTCCCCATGAACAGCAAAAGCGGTGGACAGTACATATTTACTGATGGCTCTCATAGAGTTTTCCTGAGCTGCTTTTGTTTTTCCCTGTATTTATGGTGAGAATTCTTCAGTCATTCACCGTAGTAATTATTCTTGTAAATGGGTTGTACCTATTTCAGTTGATTTCAAATCACACAGTACCAGTAGCCTAAGTACTGGCACGCATGGTGACGATTGGCTGAGTCTGTCTATCGCTATGTCACTACTGAACTTCTGATGTCTTTGTCCCTGACTGTGAGGCAGACGGATGAGCTCTATTTGTAGAGGTCATCATATTTAAAGGTTTTGTTCCCCTAAAGGATGGGAAGTGAAGGTGACAGGCCTTCAGACTGCATTGTTTTTCCCCCAGGCTAAATGAGCTTTGTGCTTTCAGTCCATCATAGAGAGTGATTGATTGGGGGATGGTTGTCATTATTACCCTGGGCCTGATATCACGCTGCCTTTCTTCTTAATGTGGAGCCTACTCCAGGACCCTCTATGTCTGCTCCTTCACTCGTTTGTCAGTTGGCCCCAGCAGACCATGAGATTATCGCTGTCATCAGTTACGTCTTTACAGACTCCATCTCTGAGGACCGACAGGACATTTATTCTTAGTGGCAAAATAAGAGTTTAATTCATTGTGTTTAACAGTCTACAGAACATTTTCGAAAGGTTTGAGTTTCTCTATTGGTTTGTCCTATGTGCGCTTTCCGTCTGAATCTCGACTTCTTATCTTTTGGTTTCTTTCTAAATATAAGATGGCAGACGGACTGCTTGGCACACAGTGACTAAATGGGGTTTTGGCCTCAGGACTGTTTTTCTGCAGCTGTTGCTCACCCTGAAGGGCACATTTGATATGTCTGATTTAAAGTCACTCGGCTCCCTGCTCCAGAAGGAAGACCTTCAGACAACTGTCTACTGTTAGAGTCATTGTCCATCCTTGTTCATGATATGGTAAGGCATTAGGCCTTTATTTAGTGGCCCTTGGTGTTTTTGTTCTGTGAGCCATGCCGTTTTATCTCAGTGCTTTCTCATCCGTGTCATTTGTATGCAAGTTGAAACAATAATATTTTACTGCATACTGTAAGTATGCCGCTTTTGAGCACGATTGATACGTTTTAGTCTGTACTGCTGAATTTCTATTTATTTTTCTTACAATAATAGTAAATCTACCCTTTAATCCGTACTGGTCAGCTCCCTTGGGTTTGCATTGTCAGCCTGCAGGGATGTACATTATGATCTGCCAGACCTACATATGGCCCTGCCTTAAACGATTTCCTGCCCTTTGTACAATCGCTGCACATTATCTTTTCTTATTAACTAGAGCAGGCGATCTTGCTGTGATCAGTGGGCTGAATATGACAGTGCAAGTCTCAGAGCCTCCCGGACATAAACAGACAGACTCGGAACAATGTTGTCCTGTCATTTTGGGTCTGACATCTTTTACAGAGCCAAAACTTTCCAAAGATGAGGCATCCATTACATTCTTCTTAAAGGACACTGTTTCACAATTTGTTGTGAAACAATATTCCAGGACAGGTGATGCTATGAGAGAGAGAAAGTAAATGCTGTCAGCATAATGATAGTAATGTATGGCTCCCCCAGATTTACTCCCTTCCTGGGTCAAGCTGGTAATAAACAACAATGACCATTATTTCATAGGTCCGTTAAGTTCTTTCTCATCTTAACCCAGGGTGCCAAATCATTCTGCCGGGAGACTGTACTTAGTTCCAACAAGAAGGAATTTATTTATTGGGCCTGTCTTACAGCGGTAAAAACACTGCCTCCCCAGAAAACCCGGTTCCAAATCCGGCTTTGTGATTAGCTCAGGGATGCACCGCAGAGTGGTGCAACTACTTCAGCGCCATCCATGGTTGAGTGGTTTCATAATTGAGATGTCTTATATTTGCATTCTAGTGACATCATGTGGTGGCTTGTTGAGATCCTTTAAGCTCAATCAAGTTAGAGTTCTGGTGAATGTGTTCCTTCCAGCGCATAAGGATTCTGGCATAGACTGATAAGAATGCATAATGGCATTGGATGCACTCTGGAAGCCAAACTTCAATATTGACGTTCCCGAGTCTGCTGGGAATGGCTGTGATGCAGACAGAGCTGTAGTAATAAAATGGGTGTAGATATTAAAAAATATATATCATTTTAAAATTCACTGTGGCAGCTGCACACTGTCGAATATCCTTGAGTTCATACAGATCCTTCCCAGATTTAAATTAACACGACTTTACACCGTAGGCTACACACCATATGCCTTCAGTGCCTGATGCCTGAAGGGAGCACAAGAGATAACATTAGCACACTGAATGTCACAGAAGGAAAGCCAGGATAGTAACCTGGCTCATTTCTGAAATGGCTTCGTGCAATGAACTCCAAGAATTACAGATAACATAGTTCTGCCTCGAGTTCGGTATCGTTTGTTGCCTTCTGAGCCACCGCAGCCCAGTCCCTCCCACGACAATTTGATAGGTTATTCCTGTTACTCAAGGAAGCCGGTTTTCTTTACCCGTAATGATTAAGCCAAGCATGCACTTGGAGTTGTAGAATGTTGGCATTTAAGCCATATTGAACAATCCATCATATGAAAGTGAATGATCTGCTCAGTGCTAAAAAATATTTTTTATGTAACTTGTTTGATATAGTCTACACTTAGGGCAAACATTTTGCTCTACAGTTCATGGTGCCATGTATCATGCAAAGGTCTCCAGACCCTAGCAAGTAAAACAATGCCACAACATCCCAGATCCAACACCAAAACTGTGGGGAGTTTTTATTCTGCATTACCATCCCTGTTTTTACAACAAACCCATCTGATAGAACCAAATTCCAGTGAGGTTTAGCAAAATCCAGGGGATGATTTTTATGATTACCTATCTCTTAAGGTCTTATAGAAAGATGGGCTTAAAAAAGTATGCGTTAGTATAGTGGTTATCTATTTTTCTATTCGATTCATGATATTATTTTGGGGAATGGAAGCATATTCAATTTTGGGGAATAATTACCCAAAACTGTTATCTAAAAAATTTATAAAAAGATTGGTTTGTTGAAGTCACAACTGCCTTTGATAGAGCAATTCAAGGTTAGAAGTCATGCACTGTAAACTGTAGTATTATATGTTCTTTCTATCAGAAATGTATCGTGTGTCAGTGGTTAAAGTGTTCTCTGGTTGTTTTCAAATAAAACAAGTTTCATTAATTTTGTTTTTTTAAGGACTTTTGAGTCTACATTCCTCCATATTTGGTATTTTGGCTTTCTGTTATCAAAATCTAAACTATCAACAGTCATTCCATGTATTAGATGTATCCTAGAGTTAGCACACCTGAATCAACTTGTCAACTACTCATCAAGCTCTTGGCTGCTGAAATCAGATGAGCTAGTTTAGGGCTACAGCAAAACCGCTACAAAAGGCTGTTTCTCCAGGACAAGGATTAGGAACCACTGCGTAGAGGGAAAATAATGAAACGCCTGCACGATTCGGGGAAAATACTAATCATGAATTTTTGTGCTTTAGAATTCATATCACGATTCTCTGCCACAATTCTTTTCTCACCAAGTGTAATTTTTAAATGTTAAATCAAACCTATGGGACATTTTTGACTGTGTTAGACAGCACTCTCCACCATCATCATCAAATTAGTAAGTAATTGTGTTTGTAATTCTCCATTTCTTTCAGTAGTTCCAGAGACTCGTTGAATCCATGCCAAGGTGCATTGAAGATGTTCTGGTGGCCTTTGGTCACCTTATGTTGTGTTTTTCCTTTCATTTGTCATGCATCTGAATGTTATTCTCTTTTCCTTTTATAATGCAACTCAAGGCTTTGTCCTCCGATGATCCGAGTTTCATAATGATACATTGGTAATGGGGTTTAAAACATTATAACGATGGAAAGTTATGCTTTTTATGTGCAGTATGTAACCTGGTTTTGGGCTACATGTTCATGTCCTTCAAACTACCTTGTACCTGTTGATTTTAGACAGAGTAAACCAGGTTGAGCAGGCCTGAACTTGATCACTGAAACCACTTTATATTGACTGGTGTCAGAGCCTGAGTAGACTGACCCACAGACTTCCGTCCCCACAAACAGCGTCACAGACACACGTTCTGAACGCTGATTCGCTCCACGTTCTGCTCCGTAGTTACTGTTGCTACGACAGACTCCTGGAGAAGGGAGACAGATCAGGCAAGCTGCTAAAATGTCTGAAGTTAATGATCTGATGCTAATCACTTTTTTTCTTGATGTAATTTAAGTTTCTCTGTATAATAAATGCTACGATAAAAAAACTGACTGTAAAGGTTTTCTAAAACATACACATTAAGTTAAATATAGTCTAAATGAGTTGCTATTAATTTAGCAGAACATATTTCTGCATCTCGCTAGCTAGCTATCTCTAAGATTACTAGGTACTGTAACTACATATTCAAATCGCATTGCGCTAGCTTAATACGTTACACCTTGCCTTATGTCTCCCTCTTTCTTCCGTGAATGACACTCATTGGTTGCCTGTGGAGTGAATCAGCGTTCAGAATGTGGGTCTGTGATGCTGTTTGTGGGGATGGAAGTCTGTAGGTCAGACAAATCGAGTAGTCAGTCAGGCTCTGACACTGGTTCTAAATCTTCTCACCCATAGTGTCTGGTCATTAGGGGCAGCTGGGGCCTGTTGTCAGCAGAAATAACTGCAAACAAATTATTATTTTTAATTTTCTGTTATTATCTGCTATAATTTATTATCTATAAATATAGAATGTCTATTGTGTGTGGGAAAATATTAATATGCATAATTCTAACCTTAACCTCAGTAACGTCATATCTAACCTTAACCGTTAGTAACCTCATGCCTAACCTTAACCGTTAGTATCCTCCTACCTAACCTTAAATGTGAATGTTGCAAAATAATTTCGAACGCTATGGAATGTATGGAATGTTCTCGCATAAATCCGCTAAACGAAATGTACCAGAGCAACGTAATTCAAGTACAAATATAGCCTAATAACAAAACGTGCAGTTGAAACGTAAAAAACCCTATATATGTTGGCATAGAACGTAATTTAGGTTTTCAAAATAGTTTCCTGAGAATTTTTTTTGCATGCCTGCTATTTGTTGGAGATGGTGCTAGATCAAGGTCAGAGAGGCACTTTTACACCTTGAAGATAAAAAGTTTCTCACAATGACGGGACAGATGTGAAGCCAGCTGATTCACAACTACATGACTTCATTCCCAAAGTCATGGTAAAGTTTGCCTAAAGGAAGTACCGCCGTGCAGCCTTTCTCCTCAAGTGAGCCCTCAGCCTGTGAGTGAAATCATATTTATCATCTTGCCTTTGTGGTGCCGGTTCGTCCATTGGCCATATTGTGTTGGATCGATTGATTAAAATGTTGTTTGTGCTTCGTTGTGGCCTTCAGTGGTGTTGATCTCATTGCTGTTCCCGTATGGCATGTAGGCCCATTTATTTATGAGCTTGTTTGTGTTGGCTTAAATATTGCACACACACACACACACACACACACTGTCTCTCTCACCTACGCGCCCTACACACACACACACACACACACACACACACACACACACACACACACACACACACACACACACACACGCGCAGTCTCTCTCACCTATGCACACGCACACAATCACACTCTCTCTCCTGTTCTCTCTCACACGCACACTCATACTCCCTCCCGTCTATATGTACAACACCTGGTAGACACAATCTGCTCTGTCGTTAAAAGTGTTTTGTGGAGCCATGCTGTTTGTTGACGTGTAAACAATACATCAGTAGAGAGATTCTTAGTTTACTAAGATGTAGCCTGTATACTGGTATGTAGCCTGTATTTTGAAATGGTTAGTGCCCCACCAATGATTTACATATAAAAACACCACTGCAGCTCACAAATTCTGAGGTTGCTCATTCAATCCACTGATTCAAGACAAAAACATTTTAGTAATTTACCTGCCGCTCTTAAACAGAGCAACCTACATTAAACACAGGGACATTCTCCATGTAGCAGCTTAGGGTAAAGTGCCTTGCTCAAGGACACAACATTTGGCACAGTCAGGAATCAAACCGGCAACCTTCCAACTACAAATTTGACTCACTAACCACTTAGGGACCTGACGCCCTCAAGCTAATGCTTGCCACTTACTATGGTCTATAAGTTCGTTTAGAAAAGAGGTAATGGGTATTGCTATCTTGTTTGCTTTTTAAGAAAATACAGTATACTTGATCTGTGCTTGAATTACAACATTTGTATGGTCTATTGTTCTTATTTCCAAGTAAATCCTGGATTTTTAACAATATTTGCTCATGCTTCCTTTCTGTACCTTTGCCATTTAACATCAGGCCAGCTTCAGACTATGGTAGATTTTCCGACATGTTGGGCTGGTACTCGCTGGGACTCTGATTAGATGTGGGTTCACCCTCCCCGAAATGAATGAACTTATACGTTTTAAGAAAAACATTTTAATTAGTCCAATTACTTTATTTTGTAAATAAATTATTATTCAGTAATTTCATTAGACTGCTGACATTTAAATCTATTGGATTAATAGCATTCAGAATACAAATATGGCTAGACGCAGTGGAGCAGTTTGGCAAACCATTACATTTGGTCAATGTTAATTTAGGTCATTATACATTATATTATATGCCTTGTGCACTGGCGTGTTTCATGGCTTTAACAGTGTACAGTAGTGCAAACCTATCTCATTATATTCCTTTGTTGTGATTTGTGCCACCAATAAGTATATTTAATGAGGCAACTTCATTTGTGCTTAACTTCGTAGAGTGTTATATCATGTACATTTGACCAAATGATGAAACGTCTAACATGAGTTTAATCTCTCTGACCAAAGGTAAAAGGTTGCAAAGCATCATTTGGTCACCGCTGGAGTTCTGGGTGTCTTTGTTTTTAATACTTTATCAATTGAATAGCTTCACAAGCTGTTCGTATTTAAGATCTTTTACTTTCGGCGGCACCCATGGACGTCAAAGCCCACAATTCCTGTCTTTGAATGTACCTTTTACTACCAGCGGAGCCATGAATTGATGTTCAGATGTGTTAACTGCACTGAAAGTTAGTGAACCGTTTTTATCACTTCTCAGAGACAGCACTGCTATTCCAGAGCTTTGAATATTATGGAATTAAAAATGCTGTAGAGGTTGTAAGCACAGCGCCTGTGTGTACCCACACCCTGGCTTTTATTACATGTATTCACAGAGAGCTAGAGAACTCAGACAAACGCAAATGACAAACTATCCTATCATTTGCTCTGCAGCAGAATGTAAATCATATGCCCTTGTTTTTTTACCTCAGTAGGCTTGCGTTGGTATAGTGTTAAATTGTAGTGACATTGGTGTTTCAAGCTGGATGTGAAATGGGTTTTCTCCACTGATTATGCCAATTGTTTATATTGGATACTCTACATTACTATTCTTTGATATTGTGAAATACATTTTTAGATTGGCGTTGTTCTGCTCAGTGAGGTTTCCTGGGCTGAGAGCCCAGACAGACTCTGGGATGAAGTTATTTTCAGCTAGTTCAGAGCCTCACTATTGTTTCCAGTTATTTCTCCTCTATACCTTTCAAATCCACTGTAGTGTTTGCTCAATCATGTTTCTGTGGGTTTGTGTGTTGTAGTCCCAGCTGACTTGTGCTAATGTTTGCAGCAAAGCTGGGCCTTTCAGATGAATTCTCATGTGTTTTTATGCACTCTGAAATATTTAAAACTTAAACATGTAATTGATCCTTAATGCATAGCGCCCGCTTTCCCCACTGCTTGTTTTCCTCTCAAGCTAAGCAGGTTCGGGCCTGGTTGGTTCCTGGATGGGAGACCAATATGGCTGGACGTGGTGTTGGACAGCCAGTAGGGGCCATTCTTCCCTCTGGTCTAAAGATAATTTCCAGTGCCCCAGTGCAATGAAGGGGACATCTGCCCTGCGTAGGGTGGTGTCTTTCTGATTGGATGTTAAACACTTTGTGGTCATTAAAGATCCCATGGCACTAATCGTAAAAGTAGGGGTGTTCACCCCGGTGTTCTGGACACATTTCCAATCTAGCCCTGATACCATCATGGCGCCTTAAACATCAACAGCTTTCAGTTGACTCGTTAAACCAAATTTGTGGTTTACTCGTTAAACCAAACCAAACTCTTAGAAGGTGGATTGACAGGCAAAGCAGGTGTTTATTTGCTATCAAAAGCAGTAATGGCATGATGTAATTTCGAAATGTTTTTGTTGTTGCATTCAGATATGGAATGTTCTTTGTGTAGTGGGATTATGATAATAATGGGATTTGTGTCCATCCTCATTCCAATTCTTAAATTTGCTGGAGGAACCCAGGGGAACCCATATGGTAAAGAGATTATCACTCCTGTGGGATTTAAGTTCCCTTATAAATGGATTATTGATGGAAAAGATTTAGACTTTTTGAATTTGAGACGAGGTCATTGCAGGAGGAAATTTCAAAATTTGAATGGATTTAGTTATATTCTACTTTGAGGGTTCTAAGATGTCTGTCTTACATTGATCCAACCAAAGTGAAGTCCCTGGGAATTCCTTCCATGGATTCCAGACAGTGTATCTGAGAACGGAGGCCCCGTGCCATACTCCTCTGAGAAGAAGAAAATCAAGAGACAACTCACACGAGAGAGCAGACACTGAATCCAAGCGGGCTTTCTCAAAATGTACCATCGCTTACAGAGGTTTCCCCATTAAACATGATTGGTAGGCTCATTGATTGATGTCTACTTTTTGATACAATGTCGTTGATTGGCACATTTGACAAACTCAATTGCTTTGCAAGGGCAAACATGTCTGAGCAAAGGCCCAGTTTCTGCTCTTCCTGTTTTTGAGCTCAAGGCCAGCGCTTGTAGCTGGTCCTCCTTGAGCTTGTAGCTGGAAAGTTGAAGACGTGTTCGTGAATCTAATTGAATTGCATAAGGAAACTCAAAATCAAGCTGAGTCAATCACTTGATGTGAATCCAAATGAACAAGCATTTTACATGCTGAAAAGGAGTCACTAGAAGTCACTGAAACAAGCAGGAACTGCAGACGGCTGCAGTACATGCCTGGCAGAGCATCACCAGGGAAGATACCAAGCATCTGGTGATGTGGATGCATCGCAGACTTCAATCAGTCATTGCATGCAAAGGATATGCGATGAAATATGAACACATTTTACATTATTCTACATTGCGTTAAACTGTCCAATGTTTTTGGTGCCTGAAAATTGGGGGACCGTGTCCAGAAGGTGCTGTCATTTCTGAACAGTTCATCCCATATCTATGAATTTCCCCTTTAAATTGAAGCTGACTTTCTGCACTTTAACCTCATTGTCATTGTCTCCTTCCAAACCCAAAGTGTTGGGAGTACAGAACCAAAATTACTAAACTGTGGTCACTGTCCAATTAATGATGGTGTTCACCCCAGGAATCCCATCCGGTTCTGGTCACCTTCTGGTCACCTTCTGGTCACCTTCTGGTTACCTTCTGGTTACCTTCTGGTTACCTTCTGGTTACCTTCTGGTTCAATCTGGTTACCTTCTAGTCACCTTCTGGTCCTGATGCTGGTTGAAACCAGTCTGTGCTTCACATTTAAATCCCCAAAACGAGTTTCAGAAGCATCACGTTTAGCACTGCCCCGTGTTGTGTTTTGACATATTAGTCTGAAAACAGACATATAATAGTCTGAAAACAGAACTAAAACATCTACCGGTAGTTTTACTGTAAACATCCCAGGAAGTCAACAGGGCCTTCTGGGAGTCGGCCATCACAATTGCTTGATAACTTAATGATGCAAGATGTCTAATTCATTCCATTGTCATTGTCGTCATGGCAATTCCCATTAATGGAAACATGACTGGTCTGGAGGATTTGTGACTACATATATGGGCTTGGAATGCGCTGGCCATGTATTGTATACTTTATGTGTGTTTTTTGTTAAACAGGGATCTACATTTTGTGATCTATGGAAATATGTTCTTGCTTGTCTGGTATAACATGAGAGAAGGCCGTTACTATAATGGTAGTACAGTATATGAACAGATCACTGTGTTACTTTTGCTATTATTTACAGTATGGCGGTGGTTTGGATTGGTAGTGAAAGGGACAATCTGTATCTGTGTTTGCAGAAAAGTCAGTCACTTGATGTGTCCCAGAAAGCAGGGCATCGACGACACCTGTTGTAAACAATGGGCCTGTCCCTAAAATACCACAGCATATCTGCAGTGAATCAGCCTTATAAAAGTCTTTTGTTTATCGGAAAAATACTGGATTTGAAAACCGGGGGCTGGGTGAGAGTTGAGCTGCACGGACGCTCAGCCCAAATACGCCAATGGAACCATGGTGCATTCTCACCAGAAGTACTTTAAGTTTTTCTTTTTATCCATTTTCTATGTATTTTTTTGGCCTTGCTGATTAAAATACCCACAAATTGAACATCTTGAACAGGGCTACATACCTTCATGTATGGGCTGGTTGGAGGTACAGCCGTTCCAGCAGTTTCACACATTTTGTATTCACCGATTTTTAGCAGACGCTCTTATCCAACGCAAATAATCACATTGGAAACTTGATCCAACAATGTAATTTTAAACCCATCATGTACGTTTTGAGAGACAAATTTGTTCAAACACACTTCAGTGTGGGCTATCCTTGCTCTCCTTACCTCTGTCCTTAATCATTGTACTTTAGACTCGTATGCCTGCAAAACATCATGGGCCAGATCCTCAGAGATGACAGCGGCACTCGGAAAAAGAACTCCACTTGGGAGCGACTTTCTCGAAATAGGCCTGCCTGTTCTGTGTGCTTGAAATGACCTATGGAACACTAACCTTGTTTCATAGTCGACTTTAACGATCTCATTTCATACCTGAAGTCTCCAGCCGCCTGGAGTTAGTTAAGGGCATCTCAATACCGTAACACACATTTCTCATTATCCTGTCATATGGTTAGCTTTTTGGTATCTAAATCAGTTACAGTAAATATAAATAATTGTACAGTGCGATTAAAAGCTCTAGGCACAAATAAAAAACAGTGTTTGTCACATGTTGGTATATATAAGTCAGGGCTGCCAGTCATTTTGGAGCCCACTGTAGTTTTTGGTGAATTTTGACAGTTCTGGAATGACAGTGTACAAACCCGATTCCAAAAAAGTTGGGACACTTTACAAATTGTGAATTAAAACAGAATGCAATGATGTGGAAGTATTTCATTCAGAATACAACATAGATGACATATCGAATGTTGAAACTGAGAAATAAGATATAATAAAATAATAAATAAAATAAGACTTCAAATAT
>JACXGM010012688.1:8304-23849 GCA_016801145.1 Umbra pygmaea
GGTATACTACAGTACAGTTAATATATGCCGGTATACTACAGTACAGTTAATATATGCCGGTATACTACAGTACAGTTAATATATGCCGGTATACTACAGTACAGTTAATATATGCCGGTATACTACAGTACAGTTAATATATGCCGGTATACTACAGTACAGTTAATATATGCCGGTATACTACAGTACATTTCATAGACTTTCATAGTCCAGTAATGTACTGCCATAATGTACAATCCCTTCTCTACTAACATTGTAAAGTTGTGAAACTGACATAACTGCTTCTGATTTGGACTAATCTGACATATATTAATCCATCTGATTATATTAGTTGTTTTAAAGATGACCTACATGACCTAACATGTTATTTCATGCCAGTTAATAAGTATTAATTGAAATAGGGACTGTCTTACCCCTTAGCTGAGCATAACATTATGTCAGTGGGAAAAAACAGCCCGTTAGTTTAGCATTACTGTTTGTCAGTGAGATAAAACAGCCTGTTAGTTTAGTTTTATTTTAGGTAGGGCTGGGCAAAGAATCTATATAAACTTTTCTCATAAAAAATATAGATGATAAACATAGGTAATTTTTTATATTTTTTGTAATTACACATTTCACAAAATACAACGTTGCTAACTTGTGTCTAATGCCAACAGCCAATCAAACAGCAGCAGCTAATGACACCGAATGCACATTCAGATATGTGCCGACACTGCTCAGGCACATCAATGACAGCCCATGTTGAATTAATAGTTGAAAGATGAGTCTGTTTGATGGCAAAATCAATTTAAAACAAACAGGTAAAATAAATGTGTCAAAGAACGTACCACTTCGGTAACATGGCAGAAAACACAGATAAACATACTGATAAAAACATGTTGGAGAGTTATGCAGAGTAGGGGTGGGCAGATCGATCCCAAAATATTGACAGTACCGAAATTACGTCTCGTGTTTAATGATCGATACTAGCGTCAATAGGATCTATACCACTTTCAGTATCTCTTCTACACATTTCATCAAAGAGTAGAACTGTCATACTGTGACACTAATCTCCTGTACTTTAAAGGTGCTATATGTAATACATGTACTGTAATAAATCCAAAAATGACACCAATGCCCCATCAGATATTAAGGAAACATGTTAAGCTAAAATACTATATTTTCTGAAAACAATGCTAATGTCAGTATTTTATCTTTTCGAAAAGTACGTTCCGTGACGGAATTTGTTTATGTTTTGGCCTGTGTGTTGTTATCAACTGCCCATTTTGACAGCACAAACGGATTGCCAGGCATACCCGTAAAAACACAAACCCAGCATGCTACAGCCATGGAAGCAGCAAACAAACTAAATCATAGAGATTCTACACAACCTAAAAAACTCTGCATGTTTCTAAACGGTTCCATTACATTAGACGTAGTAAAACACGGTTCACTTGTCATGATTGCGCTCATCTTGTTCGTCACGTTAGTTTTGATTCTGGGGAGGAGGGGGCGGAGGGATACAACTCAGGTATTTTGAATTTGAACTGTAGTACCCATTTTTAACGCTGGCTGTCCGTTTTACATATAGCACCTTTAAAGTACATAAGCCGCTTAATAGTAAAGTATTGGTATCAATATCGGCGATACTTGGTATCGGATTAAATTCAAGTTTTGCAGTATCGCCCAACCCTAGTGCAGAGCAAATCAGGCGTACAGCCTTTAAGCTGCGTTCATTTTACCATGGCACAAAACCATTGCCGTGTCACAGCCTGATCTGACCATGGATGTATTAAAAGAACTGGATGCCACCTTCGGTATGAAGCCCCGTTCATTCCAATGAAAGTTGCTCAAAAGCACATGAAGCAAACATGGAGCTCCTAAATACCAGGATTTCCGGGTTGTGCGGCCCAACGGACATGCATAATAACGCTGTAATCAGCTACTAGTGAATGTTAAAAAAAAATTAAACCTGACATTTTAAACAAGGATCCTGTAAGTGTTTGGGCTGGTAAGTTGATGTACTCTTAAAGAATTATCCGCTGAAGTATAGAAGTTTTTCACCCTGAAAGTCTATGGGAAAAAGTATTTTTGGGCCGCAGGGGGTGCAGTCCCACCGTTGGCTGATAAGCCCATGATTGCTTCAATTTCCGTGTCTAAGCCTACCCCCCTGGATCTGACTACCTACACAATTTGACTGACCCACAGAGTTCCGTCCCCACAAACTGCGTCCCAGACAGCTGATTCGCTGCTTCGCTCCACGTTCCGATCCATAGTTACTGTTGCTACAACAGAATCCTGGAGAAGTGAGACAAATCCGGCAAGCTGCAGAGATGTCTGCAGTCAATGAAGAAAGGACAATGGTGCTAGGGACAATTTGCTAACAGAATTTCTAATTTTATTGATAGCAACAAAATTAACAGAATACCTATCAGTAAGAACACTAAAGAATATTTACATTTAGCATATGCTGTACTACTACTTCTACTACCAACTTGTTTAAAAAGTGCCTTGCTCAAGGATATTTTTTGTTCCACTCTTGAAGTGAACCAACAACTTTCCAACTACAAGTCGGACTCCAACCACATAGCGATCTGGCCTAACTTGTCAGGCAGTTACATGTCAAGAAACAAAGATGGAAATTTGGTAACATACACTCACCGACGACATCATTAGATAAACCTGTTCAACTGCTTGTTAACACAAATACCTAATCCGCCAATCAAGTGGCAGCAAGTCAATACATTTAGGCATGTAGATATGGTCAAGACAATCTACTGAATTTCAAACCAAGCATCAGAATGGGATTTAAGTTACTTTGAATGTGTCATGTGTTTGTTGGTGCCAGACGGGCTGGTTTCAGTATTTTAGAAATAGCTGATCTACTGGGATTTTCCCACACAACCATCTCTAGGGTTTACAGAGAATGGTAAAAAAGGAACATATCCAGTGAGCGGCAGTTCTCTGGGCAAAAATGCCATATTGATGACAGAGGTCAGAGGAAAATGCCCAGAGTGTTGAGCTGAGAGGCAACATCCACTCGTTACATCAAATGTATGCAGAAGAGCATCTCTAAACACTTTGAATCTTGATGCAGATGAGCTACAGCAGCAGAACAAGAAACTGAGGCTATATTTGCACAGGCCCGCCAAAATTGGACAATTGAAAATTGGAAAGAAGTTGCCTGGATTGATGAGTCTCGATTTCTGCTGCAACATTCTGATGGTAGGATCAAAATTTGCCGTAAACTACATGAAAGCATGGATTCATCCTGCCTTTGTGTAATGATGTTGGGGATATTTTCTTGGCAGACTTTGTGCCCCTTACTGCCAATTGAGCATTGTTTGAATGCCACAGCCTACCTGAGTATTGTTGCTGACCATGTCCATCCCTTTATGACCACAGTGTACCAATGTTCTAATGGCTACTTCCAGCAGGATAACACGCCCTGTCACAAAGCTCATATCATCTCAAACTTGTTTCTAGAACATAACGAAAAGTTCACTGTACTCAAATGGCCTCCACAGTCACCAGATCTTAATCTAAAACTAGCACCGTTGGGAACGTGAGTCGCCATCAGCAACATTCATCGCCAGGGTTTCCCGCAGCACTTTGTTATTAAGGCGGCCGCCCAGACAACAATCGATAGCCGCCGTGACTTATATTTTAATGTCATCGCGCTGTTACGTGCGCAGCAATGATCCCTGTTGCGCATTTCGAAGGTTTTTTGCACCCCCCCGTGGAAAAACCGCACCCGACCACCTTAACTAACACATTTTCTGGGGGAAACCCTGATCGCAATTTTCAGGTTGATGGAAAGCTTCAAATGAAAATAATAAAATGCCATGCTCATGTTACAGTGTCCAATGGCTGCATCCAAGTTTATAAAAATACCAAGGTTTGATTCTCGTCCGGTGACGGGAGCACCAATCTACCTTGTGAAGGAGAACACAAGTAGATTTTGTAAGGTTTCTGCTGTATCAGGTTGAATATTACATTGGTGAAGGAGAACACAAGTAGATTTTGTTAGGTTTCTGCTGTTTCAGGTTGAATATTACGTCTGTTGGCGTCCAGTTCACCTCTGATCGCTAACTCACCTAAAGCAATGTTTTGTGGAACAATCAAAATCAGCGATTAGCGTTTCATCTGGGAGACTGTTGTCTGTTCACACTGGCAGTTTAAAGTGACTCAAATCATATTAACCCCCTTGTTGAACAGGCAAAACTTGATGAAATCAGACACGTCAAGCCAAATTCATAGGCAGTACTAAATCATATACGTCAAGACAAATACATAGGTAGTAATAAATCAGATACCAATTTGATATCTGGATTTGTGACCGGAGTCATACCCAATCACACCATGTGTCATATTGTCTGACACGATCACTTAACTACAACCAAGACCAGCATCATGGAGAAGATATTTTGGACGCTCGTAACTATGACAACTACTGTAGCAATAGATGTTCTAAACAATGTAATGCAGAGCATGGAGTACTGAAAACAATCTGTTTTAAAGTAAATTAGACAAATCTTTCATGGTTTAGTATAAACAGGCACACAGTGAAATCATTTAAGTTCAATTTTTATACATTTCCTGGTTTTCATTGCTTAGCATTTAGCAACCATCTTTTTTGGGTTGTGAAAACGTGAACACTAACAGCTACACACCATGGGTATCAGCTGGCAGCATAGCTCAGATTAACAAAATGGTGTGTGGTTAAAGTTGTTAACATAAGGGATTCTCGATGATAAAATATTAGCGTTACAATCCATACAAGCATCATACTCATTTTTCTCTCAACGAAATGCACATCCTTCAAGCCCCTGATGTCGCTAGGGAGATTCATGTTATTTTCCCTCACAGCATCTTTCCCCACGTGTTGCCATGACATTACAATTGTTGGAATGCAGTTCTATTATTCAATTACAATTGTTGGAATGCAGTTCTATTATTCAATTTCAAGCGTTAGTTATAGCCTTGAAAACACATTCAATCACATACCTTGACCTCCAACTGCTCCTCAACTCCAGTAAAATTGATGCGTTCTAAATCTAAAGCTGTCCGTACCTGCCCGCCCTACAAACATCCTAAATCTGGACAATTCTGAATTAGATTATGTCGATAAGGGCTCCACGTTCCGTAGTGGGCCAAGCGCCGCTTCACAGAAACACCATGTTACAGGGCTCTACAGTGCCCCTATTTCACGAGTATTTGCTCCTAAAAATAGACATGTGAGACAAGGAAAAATGATTTACGAGCACAGTGTGCAAGTAAAGATTACAACCTACCATAATGCCTTTTCCACTTGCTTTTAATTGTTAAAAAAACTACAACTCCCACATTCTGCACAGTGTGCAAGTAAAGATTACAACCTACCATAATGCCTTTTCCACCTGCTTTTAATTGTTTAAAAAACTACAACTTCCACATTCTGCAAGTAGTCATGCCCCAACTGCAGTAGTTTTCTTTGGAGATGAAGTGCAGTCAAAGTGAGAGAAAGGTGGGAGAAACACTGAGAAAAAGAAAAGTTTCAATTTTGTGTTACTTTAACATTTTTCAATGCGCTCCTAAATTTCTTTGTGTGCTCCGACAGTTTATTTCGGAGTACATGTACTCCTTGGGAAAAAAAGTTAGCGTAGAGCACAGTGTTAAGTTGGCCACAGGTGTTTGATAATGGTCATAGAATTTCTGAATATGCCCGGAACACCAGCAAAGGTCTGGGTAAGGGAGTAGTTGGACTGGAGTTCTATAGTGGAAGTATAGCTGCTGAATGTATTTATCCAATGCATGAGCTGACAAAGAGTAATTTGTGTTAGATGAGCAGTGTAACAGGAATTGGACATATGGTTGAAGAACGCATGCGAGTGCCCCCCACCATCCTGTGCAATTGCAAACAACGCATGGTCAGGGTGAATTGAAAATGACCATTTGGCGGAGGAAGAAAAATCTAGGTTAGACCACTCACTCTTTCCAGACCCACAAACACGTTCAATCAAAATTCAAATCCAGAACTTGTTCCTTCGAAGCCTCATGCCCTCATGCAGCATAACACGCTGTTGTAAAACTGACCAATCCTAGCATTTGATGTCATTTCCATGGTCGCAGCCAACAGTCTCCTCAACCAACTACAGGTAATCAGATGTAGTCGATCACAACGACATCAGCTATGTCAAAACAAACAGCAACGCCCCATATAACACTCACTATTCTGAGCTGGGTACATCCTCACTTTACCTCAGCTCACTTGTCACAATAACTGTACCTACATTAAATGGGCGCTAGTAATTACTAAAGTCAACACTTCTTTAAGTTGTCATTTTTTTCTTGTTCTCTGCAGCCAATGACTAATAATTAACACTAATCGCTCCTTATGCCTTTAAAGAACAAGAGTCTGTGCTGCTCTATGATCATTGTATCGTACTGTGAGTAGTAAACACTCATCTGTAAAATATACTCAGCTCAGGGTGAACGCCCATCTATGCGATCTGTTTATTCTGTGTAAATCAAACACCACATTCAGTGTAATTTCTCTGTACCATCAACTATGACATAATTTATTGGTGTAATCTCTTGATTTAACCACCTAATTTGCACCAATTGTATATAGTCACTCTACAGTATTTCTATGTGTACTGTAACTTATTGTCTTAGTAAGGCCATGCTTTTCTTGGCCAGGTCACAAATGCAAAAAAGCATTGGTTCTTAAATTGGCATGCCTGGTTGAAGGTTTTATTTGTGGAATTCAAGCCATTAGAGAATTCTACTGAAAATGTACTTCAAGATTATGTTAAAATGAAAAACACTGTACATGGGCTAATCATTCCCTACAATATGCTGTGCTTTGTTACACAAAATCACACCTAAATGCAGAAATTACACCAAATGCAGATCAGAGCATGTCCATTGACAAACACTATGGAAGCACAACTCATTATGTCATCATTGGAATTCCTGTTCAAATGACAGAATAAGCACTTCTTATAAATATCAACAACAAGATTTTTACACAGATTTTTGTAAGCTGATTACCAAAAGAGAATGTATTTTATTCTCACTCTGCAAAACTCTACACAGTGCACCTTTGAATGTGAAATAAAATATAAAATACAATTGTTACATCTGCTTGACCCAAAAATCAAAGCCAGAAATTGACCGTGATCTTTCAGTTGACACCAAATGTGACGGTTGAAATTCTGATGTACGTCCCCATACAAATGCATACTCGGCCAACTTGTTACGAAGCCTTTGCCTGACGTGAAAATGTCAACAAAGCCGTGTAGTTCCGCTCAAGGACAAGCTGAACCAGGACATCTATGGAGGAGCTGTTTCTAAGCAAGAATATGATCTCGGAACAGCTTGATGTAAGCCCACAGAGATCCTCTATTCATCAAAACACCAATTGCATTCTTCAAGTGGAGCTTCTATCACCAAGCATCACTGAACCTCTGTATTGCGAACTCAAATCAGACTCCCTGTTCAGAAAGTCATGCATATCGGCTAAACAATCATCTACTTTTAATTTAGCCAGCTGACAGTGTAGTAATATTATTCCCTGTTAATATGAGATGTATCACCCACTTTGATGCCTCAGATAACAAGTCATTTCCAGATATCAGTGATCACCTTTTCACAGGCGTCAGCAACTTTAGGCCACAGCCTTGGCTACAGTCCTGGCAACTCTTCTGGTTTCCTGACCCATATGGACAAAGAACTTCATGTAGCATCTGACTAATAACTGAGGACTTTAGTCCTTGTTTAATCGAGCTGAACACACATTGGTCCTGGGAATAGAAACGTACTATGCCGGAACTGCAATTTCCATCCCAACCCTCCATTAGCATTCTGAGATACAGACAGATAGTCAAGAAGTGTGGAGTCTGCAACAACCAATCAGATGTGGTTTTCAGGGAATCAGAGAATAGCACCTGTGCTTCCTCAATGGGTCTAGTATTTTGGCAGAAAGTGGAGAAAATTTAAAATGTGTACCAACACAGAAAATCTTCACCCAATTTCACAGACTAAAGGTTCCTATTAATTGACCTTTTTACTCCTCAAAATTTAATTGACAGATAACAAAAGTGCAAAAGAGAACAGTTAGTTGAGGAGCCCTAAACACATTATCCTAACCTATGTGAGAAGAGAAATCCAAACGTATGTGAGACGGGCCCAATATAGAATCCGAAATCAAGATTTACACTCTCCAACATGTTTGGACACCTTTCCTAATACAGTTCTGTTAGATAGAAGAGAGTTGAAAATAAACATTTGAATTATTAAACTAGTTGTCTGCTGATCCTGTACAGACCACCACACTGTACATCTGCCATTTACTTTTCTGGTTTATATTTTCAAAACAATTGCAGCAATAAATGTTTTTTGTATTAAAAACTAATACTTCTCACTGTTTCGGATGTTCATCAGTTGTGTTCAGCTAACTGTTTACATAAAATGTATGAAAAACGATTTTGAAAACGAAAACATCAGTTTACGAGGACATTTCATCTCCACTTCCTACATGACTTTGTATAAACATAACGGGCAACCAGTAAAGAACATTTATATATCACCATGTCAACATTTCGGCTTGTAGCAACAAAACCCATGTCCACAGGTGACAGGCTTCCAACTGATTATCCACTGAGTAACCATGGTAATAGTTTGAAGTTTAAGCTACATGAGCAACGACCAATAAAACGTCAGCTGCATTCTCTAGGAATATGGGCTACAGTATCATCGACTACAACAAAGCAGAGAATACTCTGAGGCACTCTACAGTATACTGTACCTGGTTTCTTTCATGTGGAAGAAGAGTGACAGATGGAAGAGCCAATGGGGAAGCACCTGGAAACCTCTGGCTCCTCCCATCCGTTATGCTCCCACCCTGATTCAACCTGTAGCGCGGGCCAGTTTTCACCAGCCGGCCATTGTTGACTGCCCGTTTAGCAGCCAGTCGTAACCTCTGCTGGAACCCAGGGTTGTCCAGAACGTGAGCGAGGTCCTCTTGGTTCCTCAGGTATCTTACGATGTTCTTCAGCGAGGATCCATGGGTATCATCCAGACCCTCAATTGCCCTGTGCAGGATTTTATTCCAATCAACGTGACGGAGGTCACTAGGATTCCATATAGATCCTTTAGATCCTTTCCATATAGATTCTTTAGATCCTTTCCATATAGATTCTTTAGATCCTTTCCATATAGATTCTTTAGATCCTTTTGATGATGGCACAGAGAGGTTTGCACTTAGAGGCTTTAGTGATGATGACGATGTTGCTGCTGATGATGATGATGATGAAGATGATGACGACGACGATGACGATGACGACAACAAAGACGGTCCTCTCCCAGGGTGCTCTGGGTCTTTGTAAGATGTGCTGCCCTTATTGGTGACTCTGAGAATGGAACCATCATGAACAGTTAACTCCAACTGCTCCAGAATGGCGCGCTTGTCCAATCCATGCAAAGTGGCCACCGCATGACAAATACGTTCCTCCGATGGTCTTTGCTTTTGCCGTTTGATCTTTTGTATTGCTTCAAGAATACACTCTGTGTACAGAGGGTTGGCCAGTTTTACCATGGTTAAACAATGAGACTCAGGAAAAAGCGATCCATAGAGATTTCCCCTCGATGTTACAAAACATTTGGTACATCCAACTCATTGTGAACAGTTCAAGCAGTAATGTTCCACCTCAGCATCAATATCTCCCTGCTGTAAATCCACATCCACGGTAGTAGCTCATAATTATCTACACAAAAAATAGTAGATGACTTTGTTAAATTCCTTAGTTCGGGACAGTAACTGGATGACCGGGAATACAACTTCTTTGTATGCAGTGACAATTTCTTCAAGATCCAAATGAAGCCTAAAAGAAAAACAGATAATAGCGCAAAACAAGATCACAAGTCACTACACGATACATCAATACACAATATGTTACCCTTCAATGATCGATAAGAGAGCCAATATTTCACTATTAGTTTTGCCCAGTTGACCTAACACCCAACTAGGTGGTTTACATAGGCAGACCAAAACTGATGTTTTTTTCTAATAATTACATTAGATATTTTGTTCAACATCAGATCTTTTTCAGAGCTGATCTGATTGGTCAAGAACAAAGTGTTGAGCTGTCTGTATAAAAGGACTCCCAATTAGCAGTAGACCATGGCCAATACAAAGTGTACTTGGATTAATAGCCTACATTAGCCCCATAACATCTGTTTAATACTGAAGACATGAACACCAAAACAAAAGACGAAGGTCAACAACACAAGAGAAACAGATGGATTATAGGCCTAGCTGTAGATGTACTTGGGAGGTTATGGCTTGGCTAAATGGTACTCTCATAGTGGGAGACTGGCACCATGATCTATACTTCATGCAGTAGTTTGTGGTTAAAACATATACATACAAACACACATTTATTATAATACTTTCAAATACACTGACTATAGTATAATACAAATAAGATGAAGTAAATCAGATACATTTGTATATAGTAATTAAGTTGTGTGTTAAATGCGATATCATTTTAAAATCTAAAACGTTTCACTGCATCACCTCCAGCTGGCTAGGCTGTGTAGATCTCTGGCAAAGTGAATGTGTTCATCCATCCCATTGTTTATAAATCAGCTGTACAATGTAGCGCATGAAGGGCAATTGAGTTGAACTTCTTGTACCCGAGTTTGACAGCTTGGATGAGCACCGAGCGACAAAAGGATTTGTTAATTCTAGCAGTCCAGGCTATTAAATGTCAGCTGAACACTGTCAATTCATATTGTCGCGCTTTTGACAGCTGTCGAGGGACTGTTACCGGGAATTGATTACGGCAATTTATGATCAATCTAACACGAGACGCGGACGAGGGAAAATATAATATGTAACAAACCTTGACTTGTATCAGCTGCCCTGTATTACTGATGTGACCTAAACAGTCGCCATTTTGTTACAATGTTGTAGTTTACATAAATCCGACATGACGCTGATTACAATCCAATGGAGTCTCATTAAACCTTACCTACACTAATGTGCCCTCCCTAGCAACTTTAATATTGGCTGTAAAGACCAGATCCAATTTCTGGTTTGATAAAGTACATGTCAATCAGTGTATATGAGCGCAGTTTAGAAAGGACTGCGTTGGCTGCATGATCTGTCACTACACTCAATTGACCCGCCTCTTAAGGTGTCTTCTCGTATCGTGGACCAATGTTTTATTTACACAGAACACTTATCATCGTTTAATTGAAGTCGGTGAACTATTAGGACAATTTAATGGAAAGTGTTTATCTCAATTAAATTAATATATATTAACATATATTATCGGTGGTTATTAGCGGAAAAAAATGTTATATCCCCGTGCCAAACGCAAGCCCACCTTTACTACATCTCATACTTGAAACGTTGGTTACACTTTAAAATAATTATGGATAATTTTAGACTTAATTGGTTGTTTGTTAAAACCGTCATTTATTAGCACAAAATATGTGAACACTTGACTGCTGATTTAAAAATGCACGTTTTAAAAAGGTTTGAAGGTGGCGGTTACTGTGCTAATGTTGTGCATGCTACCCGACACTTCTTTCCCCACGATTAGAAACTGGTCTTTTTATTCTCAACTCTTAATGAAACCCACCAGCCTATTCCCTCAAGCACCGAAAATGAACTGTTTTTACGAACTCGTGCACCAAATGAAAATAAGTAGGCCTTGGGCAAATACAATATAGTCGTTCCAATTTCCCATCCATCATGCGATAGAATTTCTCTACATAGCTTGAGCGGCTGCCAGCACTATACAGCGCTCATCAACATTCTAGGCTACCGTGTAAATCATGACAACACTTATTATCGATATAATCTTGCTCCGCATTTCCGACCGGAAAATGAACACAACGGGGGAAAATTCCACATACAAACTAAGTAGTTGACCCGGGTAATCGGAGAGCAGCACCATATTCACTGTTCTTCAATAATAAATGTATCGCTACAGTTTTGTGATCCGTCCATTTCTCCCACTCGCGGGTCCATTCTCGTTTACACATTAGTCGGTGATCTGCTACAGCCTCCTTGAAATGTAGCATAGATCGTTTATAAATGTGCCACTGCTGTCCGGGGAGGCAAAACAATAGTCCTAAGCAAGTTTCATCATGCACGGATGAATGTAACCAGTAAGGAAAAAAGGTATCGTCTAGCGACCGTAAATATAGTTACCTCTTCAAGTTTTTTTCTCGGATACAGTCTTCTTCATTATCACGATGACAGAAACCAAACGATGATCGGATAAAAACACTTACAGCGGCATATCCATAGGGGGTTTCCTGTATTTTTAATCTCTAAACGATTCGCTGAAGGCTCGCGTTGAGACAGAGAGGACCTGATAACAACTAATTGAAAGGTTAATCTACATAGCAGCCTGTGACAAAGTGGTACCTCCCTCCCCCTTCTTGTTCACTGTAGACATCCCTACTTCAGTCGTGTGGTGGAGCGGATGGTCGCCCCTGTGTAGCACTTGCGCTTCTAACAATGATCATAGGCAAATGTGTGTCACTTTCGCATGTGTCCTGGGATGTGCATCGGAAGATGGAAAAACACGTAAATTGCATTATCTTGATCGTACACAGACAGATGCATGTAGGTATCATTCAGCAAGTACTATAAGCACACACGTAGCCACACAGAAATTGGCAGTGATTGCTGTTATCTTCGAATAACTTTCTAGAAACTGAAACTCATTTTGCGAATACCTTGTTTCTAAGCATTTTGGGATTTGAGATCCAGCCTTAGCTACGACCTAGCCCTAAACTAGGTTATGTTTCCAAACGTATTATCAGATCCTACTAGGGATAGTAAAATTAAGATATCAAGTACTTGATCATGACATCATATCGCTAAATAATGACACCTATTGAGACAATATAGATTGTGTATTTCAGCCACACATTATATACATCTGAATGGGAGACATACAGGAAAAGATAATGCTAATGAGTCAGGTAGTCAATCAAAATGGACACCAGTTCAAGTAAACAGCATAACGAGTCATTCGCATGATGTAAATACTGCTACAACCTCAGCAGGTAACACCCACTAACTATATATAATTTCGTGATTTACATCCTATTTTTCAACAGTAGTAAGGGAACGTGTAATCTGGTCAACACACCTATGGACATGGTGACATTCTATTCCGTCAATCACATGCAGAGAGGGGATCCAAAGCGTCACAAATGGCTCCATTCCCCTTGAAATTACACTACATTTGAGGTCCATAAATACTGTTAAAAATACACCAGTGGATAGTATGTAGGAAAAATTGCCATTCCATTTGGAACAGTCATAAATCAGTGAAGAGGGAGATTTTTATGTTGTGTATTTAGTCGTGTAAATATTGAACTGGTAGGAAAAACTATTACGTGAAAGTTTAGATAGCCTATTTACCATTAACACAATTCATAAATATCGAACTGTTATGTAAAACAAGTATGCGTTTGGTTTGGCGTAATGTCAACTATTGTGTGAAGGTTTGAATATACCCGTAATCTAATGGTTAACAGATAAAATGTCAATAATAAAGGCACATCATTATATTTAACTCAACTGACAAAAATAAACCTATTATAAAATCTCAGGTTTTATAGAAAAAAATGTGTACAATGTCAATACTTATAAAGCAGTTTAGAGTAAACAATATACAAATGTTAATTTAGAGGATGTTAAGACTGACATGAGAAGCACTGAAGCAGAGTGAATGTTGTTCTGGTTAAATGTACTTAGGATGACTCATCATTAGAACAGCACTGGTCATTTACCATAGGTGTGTGTGTGTGTGTGTGTGTGTGTAGCTATAATTAATCTAACCCTGGACACTGCAGGCTCATCCTGGCCTAAACAGGAGCATTCACTGTCCTAGATAGTACCCCAAGTCCACCATATTTGACCAGTGTGGCAGAGCCCCATAATGTAGTGCATAGTGTGCCATAGTGGACGCGGGTGAAACGTGCCATCCACACAGTCGACCCATCCCCCATCTCCCCCTCTCTTTCTCACCAACTGCCACCCTGGAACGCTGCTGCCCATCTGTGGGACAAAACACTGGTCTGCGCTGGCTGTATCCCCAGTCGTCCCACGTCCCAAACTGCACCTTAGTCCCCTTCAAAGTGCAATTATATGACCATAGACCTATATAAGTAGTGAACTACTTTGGACCAGATCTTTATTGTATGGGCTCTGGTTAAAAGTAGTGCGCTTCATAGGGACTCCAGGGTAAGGTTTGGAGCACGAGCGCAGACAGGGCCATGATTTGGCGACGACAAAGAGGGAATACTTAGCCGCTGAGAAAATGAAAACTGGTGACCAGTTTATACCTTCTGCATTTCTTCAAAACCTGTAAAAGTAAGAGATGAGATACAACAAAACTTGTGTCTGATTGTTGGCCTCACATAGGTTAATTCATGACCTGCATACTATGTTTGAATGTGTGAAAAAAAGAAGTGTGAATCTGTCCCGAATAGCACCCTTACTCCCTTTATAGTACACTACTTTTGACCAGGGCCTCTATTAGTGTGTGTGTGTGTGGGGGGCCTTGGTTAAAAGTAGTGTACTACAGAGGGAATAGAGTACTTTTTGGGAGACACCCTTTATGTTTGTGTTTTGCCATCTGTCATATTGAGAAGCAAATGAAGCAGCTGCCATGGGTCTGATCTGGGCCAATAAGAAACCTCGTCCTTTTCAAAGCTCATCTGTGTGAAACCTTAAAATCACTGATGGAAAAAAGAAGTGTCTCAAAGTTGTTAATAACATTTTGGCTGGAGCGCGTTTTCAACTAGTTGACCCTGATTAGCATAAACGCATAAACCCAGTCTCATTAAATGGATATGCAGCCTTTTGCATTAGAGGTGTTTGAATGAGATCAGTGTTTATATTTAATGAGCTAGAACATTAAAATAAATATTATATGCAAACAGGTTGTTTGGTTTATTATTATGATTTAGATTCAATAACATAATACATTTTATGATCCCTAAATCTGTTTTATAATAATAAATCTTTTTGGATAAAGGCGTTTGGGGTCAAAACTTTGCCTCAATTTACGATGAAGCCGGTAGGCCACATTTGGAATTGCCAATGATTGGAGTAGATCCTTGGTTGTGTCTGGAAATGTCCATGATCATGTGGGGTGGTCTAAAGAAAACTAGACCCTGGTTAGACCTAGTGCACTACATAGGTGTTAGAGTGCCATTTGGTACAAAACCCTAATTCTCCTCAAGCCCCATTATCCATTTCTGTTGTGTGTGCCCCCCCGCGCCTGCCTGGGGGCACAGAGCAGGGCCTCTCCGGTTTTCTCCAGTCTCCAACACCCCGTCACAGCACAGCTGGGTGCAGGGGGATCAGCCTAATTTCCAGGGCTCCCTAATGATCCCCATGCAGAGGGAGCACTAATCCCCTCACGCAGAGAAACTACCTCCGGCAGTCACCGAGCCAGGTCCTAATGGCCCCTTGTTCCATACGTAGGGCACTACTTTACTAATGGCCCCTTGTTCCATACGTAGGGCACTACTTTACTAATGGC
>JACXGM010012689.1:0-23647 GCA_016801145.1 Umbra pygmaea
CAAGAGAGAAAGGGCACAGACAGGCCTGTAGGGGGAGAAAGAGAGGAAGGGCACAGACAGCGGCAGATGTGGGGCTCAAACCGCTGTCGCGGGATGCACATGTGTTCCGGAGATGGAAGCTTAAACCACTACACGAAACCCGGGCACATTCTCAGACAAACCATTAAATCAGTCTTTTTTATACAACACCTCTGCCTCCTGGTTGTCCATTCTCTCCGTTGGAGCCGGGGAACCCTGGTCTGCCCGGGGGTCCCTGTTCTCCCTGTGGTCCTGGGCTTCCCTGCCGCCCAGGCTCCCCTGGGGGTCCAGGAGCCGTGCGGACGGAGATGGGTGCACTGGGGATGTGGTTGAGGACAGAGCTGTACCGAGCCATGTGACCTGTGTGAGAGGCATCAGACTAAGGCCAGGTCTGTGGCAGAATACATCTACCCCTACAAAGAGAACAGTCATATTTTCTTGCAGTAACGCCTCTCTCCCAGAGGTGTAAAGTAATGAAGTATTAATACTTTATTTATTTTTCAGGAAACAGTACTTTACTTGAGTATTTATCTGTTTACCAAGTTTACTCTTTTACCACACTACATTTTATTAAAAAAATTATGATACTTTTACTCCATTACATTTTCCCCAAACACCTTTGTTTACGTTTTATGTTTTTTCTTTTTTTAAATGCCACATTTACACATGGAGCACAGTTCTGATCCATTCATTTTGATCAAACAATGAATCAGACTGTCTAATTTGCCAAACATATTAGTTATATTATTAGAAATGAATCAGCTAATGTAGCTTTACAAAATATAACACTGTATGTACTGGTATGTATCATTTATAAAAGTCCAATGTTTCCCTGTAACTTAATTTTCTATAATAAAAAAAACAGGTGTATTCAACTATTGCATTAAAAGGGCTGGAACCTGCTGGTTTTTGGCTCTGCCTTATCATTAATTGCACCTACCTGATGTACCAGGTCTAAAAACAGGCCCAGGTTAGAGGGTTGCAATAAAAATAGGGAGTGGGGCTGGCTTCGAGGGCCATATTTGAATAGAGCTGCCCTAGATGAAGTAGGCCTATCTCTGCCAATACATGATGTGATGACAGGTGCATGACACTACTGTACTTGTATTTTGTACACTTAAGTACAATTATGAGGACATATTTACTTTTGATACTTAAGAACATTTAATGTACTTTTACTCAAGAATTTGATGATGCCTCATGCTAGATAGATTATCAGGCAATTTATTTAGGGCAATTGATAGAACTATATGGTACTTTATTGTATTGTAATTGAATGTATCTAAATAGTTTTATTAATTTGCTCATTGCTGGCTTATTTTTAGGATGGTGTAGAACATTGAGTGAGAAACCTACAATTGACCATCAGAATACTTGGTCCTCCACTGGATCAACATCAGCCAGGTAGGATACATGCTATAGAGTGGAGTTGCATAGGTTTCATAATAGCAAAAGTTGGCTTCATTCAAAACAAAAATTTGACTGGAATTGTGTCGGACGTAATAATAGCAGCATTTAAATTCACGTTCAAAATAGTTTTGCAATTTTAAAAAATGCTTTGAATGTGCATGCTGCTGCCATAATGCACCTTTAGAGTATTTAGGGGGTAACTGCCGTGCTCAAGGACAGAATAATGTTACCATATTTACATTATCAGATCAGGGATTACACTTATAAAGGGCACCATCACTTTGTTCCTGGGCTGGGGGGCATTAAAGCATACCCACTTTTCTAGAAACCACTACAAAAATTACCCAACCAGAACAAAATGTAGACCAGGAGCAGCCTCAGCAAGGTACCAGTACCACTAGCAGCACAGAGCCCGTTGATCATGTAGCTCTTTACTACAGAGCAGGCTGCTAGCCCTCCCCTACCACATGAAACACCTACATTAACAGTAACTTTAACAACAGTTCTTGAAGTGGATTCAGTTTATAACTATCTACCCTCTAATTTTCTGCCTTTATCTATATATGTCAACTTCTACCTGGGCATGGCAAAGGGAAGATCTCCAAATTAATTAGTTAATCAGTTAATCAGTTTATTCCCATTTGTCACCCCAAAAACATTTAGTAGTTGCTAAACTGCTACCATCAAAAATCCTCTCAGATAATATAACTTAATAAACAGTAGACAATTCAATGTACCCTATGCAACTTCTGTAGTTAAAGCCAACAAATAAAAATTTGACAATATGATTTCAAAATGCTTGTTTAAAATTGTCCTTTGTATTTCTGAATATAAAACATTTGCAGGCCTGCTAAAAATCACTTTAGTTCATGGCCACCTGCACAGCTAACTGCATTCACATTTTCTTTCATGTCCATCTACCTGTTCACAAAAAACACAGATAATATTTTGAGCAAAAGATACTCATAGTATCATTTATTCACTGTAAAACTTTAAATGTGTTACATAATGTTATTTTGGTACCAGTCGATTCCAATGCGAGGGAATAAGGGGAGTACTAGCACCTATTTTTTCCACTTCAAGCTCTGCAATTCTAGTACTTTTTATAACTCTGCTCACACCTTACACAGAAAACACCTTCACAGAACACTTCTTCACAGAACACACCTTCACAGAACACACCTTCACAGAACACACCTTCACAGAACACACCTTCACAGAACACACCTTACACAGAACACACCTTCACACAACACACCTTACACAGAACACACCTTCACAGAACACACCTTACACAGGACACACCTTCACAGGACACACCTTACACAGAACACACCTTCACAGGACAAACCTTACACAGAACACACCTTCACAGGACATAACACCTGTTCAATTCCAAAACCACCCACACACAGCTATACACACGCAGACATAAACATGCATTTAACTCAAATATCTTTGTTTTGTAATTATAACCACAAAATTTAACCCTAACCCCAAAGTTTAACCCTACAGACTACCCATCTTCCCCTAACCCTAAGACTTGAGACAAAAACCTGCCTTTTTTTCTAAATGTCCACACTAATCTCATTCTCCTGGTTTAACCATATTTGTATTCACATTTATTAAATAAAACCTGTTCTCACACACAGCAAGAAGGCCAGATGGATGATGTAAAAAAAGACTCACTCTGTATAAGCTGCTCACAGACCTGCCGGGCGATAGCTTGGACCGATGCCTGCGATTGCAGGTCACCCTGGAAAGGCGAAAAAAGTAAATAAAATTGTTTTATAGCTCCCATCGGGTACATTTTGTCTTTCACTATTTAGGTAAAAAGTATGCCAGACATGAATTTGGCATAAACTCTTTGCATTGGAAAACATTGCTGTTGTTGCCAAACCTAGATGTCTGAGCCTTGTCCAACAAACAAATTACACAATTACATTCACTATTAGCTATTATGGGCAAAAACAACCCATGAAGTACTTAACACCAGAATTATAGCACCTTAAAGGCCGAGTTTGGGCAAAAACACAAAAAGTAACATATTTCAATTGTATACACCATCATACCATGTCATTTAATGCTTAAAACCCTAGTGTTACTACTTATTAATCCCTACAGCTTCCATACATTTGTAGGAGTATATAAACAATTACTGAAAAATCAGCAGAAGTCTGAGAGAAGAAAGATAATCTGAAGTCCATCTCTTTGTGTCTGGATACTAGCAGTGTTAAGCTTACTTTCGTTCCACCAGGCAGTTTACTACCTGGCAAGCTACAATAACTTTGCTAAAATAGAAAAGGTTCCTCCTACTCATCTCTCCATAACTCCTTCAGAAAACCACTGGAGGAGCAGGTCAGAAGGGACAGATAAGGAACAGGAGAGCAATTATTGAATGGATTAAAGGCCAGTAACTGTTACTGCTGAGGGAGAGTAACGTATCTCTGACTTTCCCTTTGGGGATTAATGAAGTTTAAATTATATTAATTTATTTTATCAACACTTCAAGAATCACCAAAGGCCACCTTGTTTTTCAGATACTCAGAAGTTATGGTATTTAGCGGAGAGTCTGTTATGCAATTTGGACTTTATGAAAGCTCTAAAAACCTTTGCTTATAAAGTTTAAAGGTGCAGTCTGGTCATATGATCATCCCATTGAAAGTACCAAACACACAGTTTTACTAAAGGTTCTTTCACCTTGTTTAAATGTGACATAACCTTGTCTGAGACATATCCCCACCAATCTCAATCCCAATCAAAATCATGTTCAACGGCGTAGCGTGTTGTTTGGGGAGTGGGATGCACTGTTTACTCCGATTCAAGAATGGGATGCCTCGCTATTTGACTTCTATACCAATAATGTTTTTTGCAAGCTTTTGGCAATTTCAGATGAACGTTCTGTTGGATATTTCAGATGAACATTCTGTTGGATATTTCAGATGAAAATTCTGTTGGATATTTCAGATGGATGGTCATGTGAACGTACTGTAGTGCACGTTTATCATACAGTATGTATTAACAGTTCATAGAAAGGGGGGCTACAATTTTTTTTTCGGCCGAATTAGTCAAGTCTCCATCCCGCTGACCCTGCCTTATCAGCAACACCTCAGCGGGTGTAGGATGGGAGCGAGCGCTCACATGCTTCCTCCGAGCACGTCGCTGAGCTTTCCGATTCTTATCACACTGCTCGTTCAACATGGAAGCCTTTAGTCAGCACATGGAAAGATTACAACTTTGCCAACTATACTTCTGCAATTGATATATACATTCTTTCTTTTAAATCTACTGTATCCTGGCAGAATGTTGGAGAAAACCTTCGCCCCCAAGCTGAGGACAAGTAATTACTTATATGACTTCCGTTTTGAACATTGGAACCCAGGGGGTGATATAGTTCTAATTCCACAAATAGATGTCTCGTTGGATAGGGATCATAACTGCATTACTTACTCTTTCACCCTTTTCTCCTTTGGTTCCAGCAGGACCCTTTAAGAGAAAAGGATAACATAGTAAATACACTTATCCAAAAGCAAGGTACAGTAAGTGCATGTTTTTTTGGGACAAAAATAGAACCCAGTAAAAGAAAGTACATTTTAATCAATGAGGTAACCGTCAACAGTGATATAAGGTACAGTATAATGTGCTCAAAAAGTTTCCACACAGACAAATAAGCACAATAACAATAGAAATAGTTTGAGAAGTTATTTCAATTTGTGTTTTTCCTCTATTGAATTTGCATCAGAAGGTTCAGATTTAACTATTAACTATTTAGCTTCAGTTGCATATGTCAGTTTTTAAAACTCTTTCAATCTGAATTTGTTTAAGACGTTTATGTCAATTAGTACCTAATTTAGCTTGATATGCACACTGTAACGTTCTTTTTTACTCTAACAACTTTGACACTGTAGTGTTACAATCTGGAACTAAAAGAAAATTGTAGTTTTCTGTCACTGACCTCACAATCCAGAACTATATAAAAATATTAGTCACTGACCTCAAGTATTACATAATTTGGATGTTGGAATTCGTTTTAAAATTAACTATAAAAAAGAGCAGAAAAGTCTTTATCGTAGAAGTAGTCACAGTCATTGCTATGACACATGTAAATAAGCTGTGATGCTGCAAATTGCCTTCAGGAGTCACATAATGAAATACCATCTGTGCAAAATTAAAGTGTCACATGATTCCAGAATAAATGCATCTGTTTCTGAAAGGCATATGGGTTAAATACATGTGTTTAGGAGAGCATATCCAAACAACCACAGCATGAATACCAAGGAATATTTAGTAAATGTACCAGTCAGAGTTGGGCATTAAAACATTTCCAAAACTTTGAACATCCCTAAAAATGGCTAAATCTGTTCCAACAATGTTTAAATCTGGCACAGACACCATTCTGATTAGAGCATGCTGTCAAAGAGACCAACGGATGAAGCTTAAGTATCACTGCCAGGATGAATCTGTGATGAAAATGTTAACTATAAACCATGTGCTCAATAAAGCTGACCTATGTTGAAAGCTTCGGAAATAAGCATTAATGAATGTCTGTCACATTAAATCCCATATATATTTGACCATTAGGCGTATGGAAGTGAGCAAGGATGTGTCAAGCTTCTATTGCTGTGTGGAGCAAATGCAAAACACCTGACAACATAATGCTTATACTAAAACATGGTGGTGGCAGCTTCTCATTAGAAGGGAAATTTGTCAGGATTGAGAGCAAGATAGATAGACCCAAACATAGTTGAAAACATGCATCAGTATAAAAAGACCTTGGACTGAGCCGGAGGTTTACATACAAGACAGTGATCGTGAATTCTTAAATCATATCCAAAGATGTGAATAATCTTCTGGTCTCATTGTTGCAGGATACTCTATCAGTCACATATTTTTTTTAACTGTTATTTTTATGTATTATTTCCTCACCCCATTTTCTTCCCCTCCCAATTCCCACTAACCCTGCCTTGTCGGCACCTCTGCAACTCCTTGGACAGATCTGTGGGATTGCGAGGGGCGTGCACATGGTTCATCCAACCATATGTCGCCCAGCCGCCAATTATTTTTGCACCCAACACGCAAGCCTTTAGTCAGATCATGCACGCGATTATTCTGTTCAATTCTGTGATTTAATTTACAGGCACCCGATCTGCACATAAGGATTCCCTGGAGAGCAACGTGGCAGGATAAATAATCTGATTCTTTTAACCCAGCACTATGCCAATTTGCGCTGTTTCATGCAGGAGGTACAGGGACAGTCAGAGAACCCATAGTCAGGCTCGAACCACCGACTATTATGATGTAGACTGACCTGCAATGCACAAATTTAGCCCACTACCACGTTTACCACGCAGGCCTCCTCTGTTATTTAACCAAGCAAGTTCATATTTGCAGCAATGACCTGGGAGAAGTTATGTTTAAATGCCTTGCTCCCCGGCAGAACAACAGAGTTTTCACCATGGTGGTTGTGGGATTGAACCAGGGGCCTTATTTACACCAGTTCGACACCCTATCTACTAGGCCACCTTGCTTAAGAATACATTTAGACAACATCCTACCTTCTAAAACCCTATCTTCAAGACTTTTATAGGAAATAATACATTTGTGTCCTGAGTCTGACACGTTAATCCCTGGCGTGTGAACAAATCTCCTGATATCTAAAGTGGCCTTGGCTTCCGGGGTCTCAATCCCATCCCTGACCCAGACCAGAGCAGACTCACTGCTGTTCAGCATCGCACAAACACAGCTTCACAATGTGGACCGTTGGAGGACAGGACTTACTATTGTTCAAGGGTTTGGAAATATTTCTGTTTGCAATGCTATATTTTCTAGATAATACTGGCCTTGAAACTTAACATGGATGACTGTTAGATGCTTGATTTATAGTGTAAATATTTTGATAGGGCCACATAAAGGCCTGAACTCATCATGATGCATATTATCTTGCTTGTTCAAACCCACACCAGTACTGTGCAACCCACATGCAGTCTGGCTCTAAACAACATGTCATTGTGGGACTCCTCCCTGCATACCAGAAATGTTTGGAAATTAATGTCCTGAATTTATAGAAATAATTGGTGGGCCTGAGCTTCTATATTAGTAGTAACATGCAGGGTACTGGAGGTCATGACTCACAGGTGGTCCTTGTTCTCCCAAAGAACCAGGAGGTCCACTTGACCCCGGTGACCCGGGAGCTCCTGGAGTGCCCTGTGGATGAAAAACAAACAAATAAACAAACAAACCCAGCCTGCTGACCTATCCAGTTAGTCAATCCAGGACCTGTCCTGAATCAGTTTCATGTTTCTGTTTTCTCCCAGACATTTGAACATTACCTCCTCATCATCCAATGGATCATCTGTTTGTCTTGTCAACCATTCACAGCTGATAGTTATCCTCTTATTAATTTGTGTATTTAAGCCCTCTGTTTGTGTTACTTTCTGTCAGTCATTGTTTCCGCTTTAGTGTATTATGTATGCAGTTTGATTGTGTGTATTAGTATTTGACTACACAAAGTCATGTTTAGTTTGAGTGCGCCCACATGTCTGTATGCACTCGATAATGTCTGGGCGTGCCCCTGATGAGATGGTGGATGGTGTCCAGTGGGATCCCCTCCCAGACCTGGACAGTCCCCGGTGCTACATGGCGGGATCAATGCAGATACATAACATCCCAGAGGTTCAAAGTTGGATTCATGTCTGGGGAACGTGGAGGCCAGTCAATGGCATCAATGCCTTTGTCATCCAGGAACTGCCTACACACTCTGGCCATATGAGGCCGGGCATTGTCCTGCACCAGAAGGAACCCAGGGACCACTGCACCAGCATAAGGTCTGACGATGGGTCTGAGGATTTCATCCTGGTACCTAACAGCAGTCAGGGTACAGTTGGCTAGCATGAGGAGGTCTGTGCTACCATCCAAGGATATGCCTCTTCAGACCATCACTGACCCACCACCAAACCGGTCATGCTGGATGATGTTGCAGGTAGCACAGTGTTCACAACAGCATCTCCAGATTATTTCACCTCTGTCACATGTGCTCGGTGTGAACCTGCTCTCATCTGTGAAGAGAACAGGGCAACAATGGCAGACTGAATGCCCAACTGCAAGGTGCTGGGCTGTGAGTACTACTAGAGGATTTTGGGCCCTTATTCCACTCTCATGGAGTCGGTTTCTCACAGTTTAGTTAGAAACATGCACACCAGTGGCCCGATGGAGGTCATTTTGTAGGTCTGCTCGTGTAAGCCTATCCTCTGGTATCTCCTCCATGATCTTAAGACTACTGGGAGACACTACTGGGAGACACTACTGGGAGACACTACTGGGAGACACTACTGGGAGACACTACTGGGAGACACTACTGGGAGACACTACTGGGAGACACTACTGGGAGACACTACTGGGAGACACTACTGGGAGACTCTTGCTGTTGTGTCTCTAGTAAACCTGTTGTCAGTTTCATTTGCACCAAAACAGGTGACATTGATTCAAAATCTTTTGTTTCCCAACTGGACAGATTGATAGCCCTGAAGTTTAACTGACTTGGCGCTATACTCTGATTATTGTAAATTCCCTTAATTTGAATTTAAACATATTATCAGATTTGTCAAAAGTAAAAAGAAAAAGTACTTTTCTGGGTTTGGCTGAGTTCACTAGTTTTGGGAAGTTCTGATTTGAGACCAGAATTAGCATGTCAGAGTTAATAAATAAAAAGTGAAATTAAAAGAAAGAGTAAGAACGTATGACTAGTCACTAGTTAGTTCTGATTTCCCTTACCTGGGGCCTCATTTATAAATGTGGCGTACACACAAAAGAAGATGTACGGCACTCTCTACGCAATAATTGGGATTTATAAAAAGTAAACTTGGCGGGAAAATGTGCGGTCCTTCACGGCAACTCTGACCCAGGCGTACGAACCAAAACGGGTGAAATGAGAAATGGCGACACTGCCGGCAGATGGATGAAACATGTGAAGCTGTCTGAAACTGCAGACTGTTGTGTAGCTAAACCAAATCGAAATACTGCCTCTCATTTATATTATGAACATTTCACAAAGCCATTCTCACAATTAACAGCCTGTGGTGAAATACAAATAAAATAAAACAAGATTGTAGCCAACGTAAATGCAAATGAGGACATATTTTCTGTAATTATATTGGCATGTTATGTTATTCATCCTCATAAATAATACGGTAAACAGAACAAAATCATGTTTAAAACTCATATTCTTGTGGATATGTATGTCTGATGGAGCAGATATACATTAGTTTAGATTGATAGATTGATTGATAGATAGATAAATAGATATCTTCATTGTCCACTCGGGAAAGTTGTTTTCATTGTATAAATGTAATCAGCTACGGAATCATGGTGTTCATGTATGACTTTAGTTTGTTTTATTTTTAAATGTGTTCCATCGTATGTCTTAACCATTTAGAAAGGTGCAAGAATTTCCATTTGCGCAGAATTATTTCTCATTTACAATTACATTAATACTGACATGACATACGTAGCTTATCAGATACAATCAAATGGTTATTAAAAGCCATGCCATCACAATGCGTATTGATGCACAATGCTGATCTTGCACTGTTAGAAGATGTGGCAAATGGAAGGATTCGGAGGGAACACATTTTCAGACAGCTAGAAGACTTGCTGGCAAACGAGTTTGAGTGGCTTATGAGCAGTTTCTGACTTCCTCGGGTCGTCCTGTTGGACCTCTGCGCTCTTTTGGGCAAAGCGTTACAGAGGAGAACTCGAAGAAAACACCCCGTGCCAGTCCCACTTCAAGTCCTTGCAACACTAGGATTTCTGGCGACTGGCACTTTTTTAGAGGGAATTGGCTGACAGGTCAGGAAAATATTAGGCAGGTTATGCCAGACGTGTTAGTAGGTAGAATAGGCAAACAAAAGCACATTTTGCAGCTATGTCCAGTTTCCCAAACGAAATCGGTGCTATTGACTGCACTCATGTTGCCAGGGCACCGAATGAGAATGAAAATTATTTCATTAATCGAAAGAATTTTCATTCCACCAATGTCCAAATAATTTGTGATGCAGACATGTTGCTCTAATGTAACCAATTTTCCCCCACCTGTGGCAGGCCCACTTTCGCGATGAAGCGCTAGACACCTTTTGGCATCGACTTTAATATCTGACCACTTTTTGTATTTCAGACTTTCTGAGGCTGCGGCATTCACAGCTTCTGCAAACCTTTGCCACTCCAACGCCTTTTCGGCATTAGTAATAGCCACATTGTGCCCTTTAAACAAAATTTTCCTCCTCTTTTCCACGTCACCAACAATATTTTCTACCTCACATTGAATGAAGTTGCTTTTTTGGTTTTCCTCTGTGTTTGCCATGATTTCTCAATCAATTAATAATAATTTAGGGGTGTTTCACTGACTATCTATGGTCAACTATGGGCGTGACATGTAGCCGCAAAAGCTGCGCCACGTATTAGAGTTGTGATTTATAAAGGGAAAACGGTGTAGGAGGTTTGTGCGCAGTTTTATAAATCTGAATAATTCTTTGCATTCGTTTGTTTCGTCCGTACGCCACTTCTGAGGCAAATCTACCGCAAAGTTTTATAAATGAGGTCCCTGGTCATTTAGGGTGAACCCTGCCAGGTAAATTTATGTTTTTACAATGTTTACATACTTCTTACAACTCTGCTTATTGTATATAATTACATTTTAAAGTTGCAAATAACTGTCACAATCTTATGTGTGGAGAGAAGGGAGAGAGACCAGGCAGGCAGTTGACAGGTTGTTGTTTTAATGAATGTAGTCCAGGATGTGTTCAGAAATGGTAAAGGCAGGTGGTAGTGAGTAGCATAACATTATATACTTAGCGATACTAATGCTCATAGAAACCACAGTCCAGTACAGAGCGTACACAAACTCAACTGATTGAACAGGAGGCACAACGATAATAACAGCACTCTATTATCTATAGCAGCACAGATGCTTTGGCTAAATATAAAGAGCATATGCAATCTCTAGCTACACAATACACTGCACACTACTTACAGAATCTATTCACATTCCCGGATGATAACAGAACAATAATCCAACATGACATTCATCAATGAACTGCGCCTTTCCCCTGTTCCCCTAGAGCATATATAGCCACTCCTAGACACAGGCTGGAATTCATAAGTAATTAGGTTAACAAGCCCAGATTAACTAATGAGGAGACCTACCTAATGCTCTAGGTGAACAGGGGATGGCGCCACACACTCAATATATTATACACAGACAATTAAATTAAACATAAATCAACAGGGCCATAATATAACATAAATGCATATATATACTTAGAGTCCATATCTCAGTCCATTACCACACCATCCCACTCTGGGCCAGTGTGACAATTAGGGATGCACCGAAATGAAAATTCTTGGCCGAAACCGAAAACCGAAAAAGAGGAAACCAAGGCCGAAAACCGAAACGTCACACATGTAACATCCAGAAATTATGTGGCGTGGGAAAACTCTTGACTTTCTGGGCAATACATCTTTGGAAGAAACTACAAACTCCAGAAAACAAATCTCTTTGAATCAGGATATCTTTATCACAACTGAAGTTAAATAATTTTAAAGATGACATGCGTCAATAACTGATACTACATTCAGAAATTCCATTCTGTTTCGTTTTAATTCTATTGTGATGCATGAGGGAAGCACCGACACTCAGTTTCAAACAGATTATATCTATGAACTATTTCTTTAAACATTAACTGCAGATATTGATTGCATTCAATTAAAACTATTATAACAAATTATTATGGTAAAAAATAATATATTTAAGTAGATTGAAGTGTCCAAAATTTTTTAATGTCATTGCGATTACAGACAGTGAACAAAAATACTTTTTCAGTGTCAAGACAGGATATCTAGCTCATCCTGTAAAAATTGATTTCACTCCAATTGCAAATGTATATCCTAAAACTTGAATGTATTGTTATGTTAGTAGCCTAATTCAAGTTTAGTACAGTTGTGTGCTATCACACATGTTTTATCCTCTGCATTGGAGATATGGAGAGCATCGCCAATGTGGAATTGGATTCGTACAGTAAATGACTGCTTGTGTAGTAATCTATTAATACAGCTAAATCAGCTGTTGGCAACAGTGACCAGGATTTTAAGCAGAACCAGGAAGTATGAGCATATCACGCCAGTCCTCAAGTCTCTACACTGGCTCCCAGTCACATTTAGGATAGACTTTAAAGTATTATTATTGGTATATAAATCACTCAATGGCCTAGGACCTAAATACATTGGAGATATGCTCATTGAATATAAACCCATAAGACCACTCAGATCATCAGGATTACATCAGCTAGAGATACCAAGGATTCAGACAAAACGCGGAGAATCTGCTTTTAGCTACTATGCCAGCCGCAGTTGGAACCAGCTCCCAGAGGAGATCAGATGTGCTCCATCAGTAGTCACCTTTAAATCCAGACTCAAAACACATCTGTTTAGCTACGCTTTTACCGAATGAAGTCCGAACTGATTGCACTATATTTTATATGGTTCGTTCAGTCTCTTTTATTTCTTAAACTGTACTATTTTTCTAACTGTTTATCACTTTTATTTTAATTGCTTTAATTTTATCTGTTTTAAATTTTTATGTTTTCCTGTTTATGTAAAGCACCTTGAATTGCCATTGTGTATGAAATGTGCTATATAAATAAACTTGCCTAGCCATATTAATTACATTTCAACTGTCAACAAGCTGCTACTCGCTTATCTATTTGTTGTTGCTTGACAAAACTTCAAGTTCAAACAGCAGCGCTGAAAATGTGAGGGAGGGGGCTTGCTTGCTTCTCTCGGAATCAGAGCCTCTCGCTTCTCTCGCCAGTTAAAACTGATAAGCACTTCGCAGCATGGGCTCAACCCTCTTCTAAAAATGGGACTGTATTTTGATGTAGCGTAAATGGAAAGAAATCGTTCTCTTCATGATCACGTTTTGCATGTAAATGCCTGTTTATAATACAAGGCTATATGTATAACTTTTAGCAAATCATTTTTAAGTTTAATAGGCTGACTTTACTGATCGGTTGGACGTAACGTCGAAGCTTTCGATTTGACAAGGCTTGACAATCTGGGTAGCTAATGTGTCCAAAAAAAACACTGAAATCAACTGTTTTTCCACAAGTAAACATGGTTATTTTGTACATTACAATGAAGTTAAGGGTGTAACCTATACAAAACATAAAAAATCAATTTTGACATGGAACACATTTTCAATCTTTTTTGTACTATGACCAACAATGAATGAGTGGGCGCGACATCCGACAGGTTTTTGCAGGCCACCAAACAATTATACATTCTATGCTTCAGACAAGCATGTGCAGGTCGCGGTTTCTGTTTGCCTCCTCACAACATTTCGGCCGTATTGTTTCGGTGCTAAAAGTCTTTTGGCCGAAAATTTTTGGTGGCCGAATATTCGGTGCATCCCTAGTGACAATAAGATATAATTCCATTCATGAAATCTATTTATATGTTGAGACTTACTATAGTCCCTGGAGGCCCTGTCCTTCCCTGGGGTCCATCTTTACCAGGAAGTCCCTGTGGAAAGTTTGATTTAAAAAGTAATGCAATAAAGACTTGCTCTTCATAAACTGAACAAAAATATAAACGCAACACTTTTGTTTTTGCCCCCATTAAATTCACATGCCTCCTTTGATCGAACAAACATGTGACCTTACCCGTGGCCCTGTTTGACCCTCTCGACCTACTGGCCCATGAGATCCGGGAATGCCCTGCAAACAGACAGAAATGAGAGGTCATCAGCTAGGTTTCTTATTGTTAAACTAAGCTCACAGACAAATATACATTATAATATTAAACAAAAAAAGGAAAAATTGAAATATATTTAATTAATTAGTCCAAACATTTACGGTAAGTAGCTTTGCTCCTTATAGTGTGCCAGCACTTACACATTTCTAAGGACAGGCTTGGTTTAACCATCAACCTAACTCATTACAGGTAATCAATGCTGAGGCCAGAGCTGTTTGTAATACGCAGTCTTTTGTATGACCTTCACAGCAGTCAATGATAATTTGCCTCACTCATACATAACAGGCATTGAATGCCAATGGCATGGCTTAAAGCCTATTACAAACAAAAACACACATTTCATAAATTCTACATGTTTTGAAAGGAACAGTCTTAATTGGCGGAGGTGGAAACTGGCATGAATCATTAGTCAGCTGAGGGGAAATGGTTGTTGTTGGTTTGTTCTAAACACTGCTGAGATTTATTTTTACACTCAATGCGAGTGCTTCCCATAACCAAGTATCTAGGATCAGACTACCATACTGCTAATGCTGACCTTTTCAGGAAAGGAAAGAAATCTGATCCTGGATCAGTGGTTAAACCAATTTCTACCTTCTCCTCTATAGATCCTGTGCTATGAGATATCACACATCGTCAATTCAAACAAAGAGGACCCTAAAAAAGAATGCATCACGTCTCTCACCACAACTCAGTATGATCAGCTCCTACTGACAGTTATAATAGAGAACTAAATTCCGTTTGACATTCAAAGATTTCGATTTGGCCCAATGGAGTGATTTGCCTGTCATTCGAAGTTGGAATGCCATTTTATGGAGGAGAATAAATGTGTCTGAAAGGGCATCAGGTGAGAATGTTTTACCTGTAATCCAGGAGGCCCAGCTGCTCCCTTCTCACCTTTCTCTCCTGGACCACCCTGAAGTTAGACAAAAATTAACATTAAATTCAACAGCAAAATGCCAAATGTAATGGGGACGTATTTCATAGATTGGTACTGGATATATATGTCCCCATATGCATTCTAACTTTCATTTCACAAACTGTTACCGCACCTTTACCATAGTGGCTATCAGCATTGAAAACAATAACAATGTATTCTCCCTGAGGTAATCTGGCAGTAGGAAAATAAAAAGAGCTGTGTGGGAATGTACTGTATGGTACATATAATTAAAGCTAGAATCCAAGCTACATCTACTCCTGTGTTATACCATGAGGTTGTGTGACCATGTTATTCTTGTTAAGGATTCTACCATAATTATTAATTGCACTTAATGTTCTCAACCATATATCTTAGAAATCCTCTGGAATTGTGTTCTCAGGGAACCAATTTGAAAGCATGAATTACAATTGTGTGCCAACTTTTAAAATTTTTGTTACATTTCATCATCACATTTTACAATTAAGCTATATTGGTCCTTCTATTACTTGGCACCTTCACATTTTACTATTATGTTGTACCTTAACCTTTTTTTTAATTGCTCTTACCTTGCGGCAGCATTATGCGACCTCTGTACATTCCATAGTGATTCAAATTACATTGAAACATTTATAGTTAAGGTTAGGATTAAGGTTAGTGTAAGGATACTGTCTCCTGGACTGATCAGGGTTTGGTCCAGACTCGCCCTAGATCCATTCATTCTTTTCTGTACTTACATCCAGAATATCATAATATCATTCATTCACTAATCATTTTACCTGTCTAATTATAAAGGTTGTATCACGTGTGTGTTTGGTTCAGTGTCGTCCCTGGTTCCCTTGTTGTATGTATGTAGGTGTAGCGTTGTGTGTGCAGATCTACTAGAATAGATATTGTTGCCGTTTGACTTCTCGTAGTCATTTGCATTTGTCTTTGGTTTCACCCTGCAACCTGCACTTTCATGACAGTTAGGCACCACTTTACTCTGGTTTAAGTTGGGTATGATGTTACTGAGGTTAAGGTTTGGATTATGGTTAGGGTTAACATTACATGAAATAAACACTCACAAATCACCTGTCTAGAGAAACAAACAAGCATCTCACTGGAAAAAACAATAACAAAAACGCATTTGGATTTGAAATCAGGACTACCGGGCATCTCCTTTAATGTTTTACCTATTGTCCACACTTGATGTGGTAATACCAATGCAGGTGGAAACCAGTCATTTCTAAAAGACTGCACTGTTTCCAGTCTTAATTTACAATACATCCACTTCACAAATATGTTTATGAATGGCAGCCATGGACAGAGAGATCTGACTTCATAGCAGCACCAGTTGAAGAGGGTGCTGTAGCTACGTCACGCATGTCGGGAACCTAGGATCCTCTGTGTGCAGATGCTTTCTGTATGCTTGTAACAGAGAGAGTAAATGTGTGTATTTGTTTGTAGATGTCCTATTTGTCTTAATTTAAATGTGTGGGTTTGTCATACCGGGGGGCCCATAATGCTGCGTCCACTGGGGCCCTGAGGACCTGGAGGCCCCTGCGGCCCAGGGGCACCTGCATCTCCCACTGGACCCATGGGCCCCTGTCACAGAGATGGAAGAATACATTAAGGACAAATTTAGTGGATAAAAAGATGAAGACATTTACTTTAATATAGAGCTGGTGAATCTGTGTTTTCCTTCTGTTACAAATGCATACTGTAGCATCACCAGAATAAATACATAATTTGAAATACATTGATTCACAAAGCATAATTTCAAACCACAATATTTCAGCTAGTTAATGGTTAAATACAAGCTCCCTTTACATTAGTACTGTCAACGTTTTTTAAATGATATATGGGCAGACAACAGTGGTCTTCAAGATGTTTTTGTCCAGGGACACCCACGCATGCTATTTCATTTATTTAAACAAAAAATCTTCAGATTTTAATTTGATTTTTCTTTGGTATTTGTAATGTACAAATGTAGTTATACTAATAATTGAAATTCATACTTGAATTACTGGAAGATCTTCTGCAGTAGCTTTGTTGAACCCCAGGGGGCCCCAGACCCCAGGTTGAAGACCCCTGGCCAAACAACACTGGTGGTGAAATCTAACACTTATGAATATAAATCGTTTGGTGTCCAAGGTTTCAAATGGGCGAGCTATATTCCCATTTATCTTTCACTCCATAAAAAAAGTCTTCACGGTTTCTACATTCTCTGATCCAGCTCAGGGCAGCTGAGAGGAGGCTTTAGGCTAACTCTGTGATTCAACTGCAAATCAGACACCAGTGAGTCCCTATCCTGCCCAGCATGTTGTGAGACAAGCCGTCTGAGGTCATTGAATTTCATAAGGGCACGCAGCCTCTCCCATGAATATGAAATTCATGAGGGTAGAAAGACACCATGGGTGCACTGTGAGGACGACTTCATTACAAGGACATTTACATGCTATAATAATATGCCATTCAACCAGCAGTACCATTTTCGGGAACTTTCAAGATGCGCACATTCCCAAGTCGCCTAGCAGTGTGATTGAGTAAAAAAAACGGAATGAAATATAATCATTTTACGACGGGCATTTGCAGACAGAGTAGGTTTTCAGCTAAATAGCGTACAAGGGATCTTTTATAGAAGATTTTTACCCGTCAATGCAGCTTCATCAATCCACCCACTCGATGCCTGTGGAATTCTAGCATATCTTAGCATTACAACTTGTGTGAGCGTGTGTGTGAAACCTGATGTAAAAGTGCCACTAACAGCTTGCAGTCCTCTACAGTCCAATGGCCCCACGCAGGGCTGCTAACCAGTGAACAATGGGACTGACCTGCTTGACAATGAACCAAATGTTTGAGCTACACAGAGGCTCCTATTGGATCACTGCAACATTTCACGCCATGGAGTGACAGTACATTCTGAATGGTTTGGTGTGTGTGTGTGTGTGTGTTTGTGAGTGTACTGTACCACAACTCCTGGTTCTCCACGGTCTCCTCTTGCTCCTCTGATCCCTGGACCTCCCTAAAGTTAACAAACACACACACATCCCACCATCAATTAAATCAGCACACACGCTAAAGAATCACATCACAAACCCTCACAGAACAACAGCATATGCTGCATGTAACTCCCTAACACAATGTCACAAGGTGCTGAATGGAGTGATTATGCTACAGCTGGCAGTGGCAGATGCTGATGAACGAGAGAGGAGGGTTCTCACAGGGGGCCCAGTGGGTCCGGGGGGGCCCTTGCTGTCCTGGGTGCAGGTGCAGGCGCGGGGCATGGCTGGACAGTCCTCCTCCTTTCTCTGTCAGATGAAACACCAAGAGGATGTGATGACTAGATGACAACATCACCAGACTAGGACCAGATACACCGTACTAAACTACCATACCACACCAGAAGAAAGGGTTGAAAATGTGGCTCTGGAAATACTCAAAGCATGATGAGAATGAGAATAATAAACACATCAGGATGATAAGACATGTTGTCAGAAAAGACATTCAAGGCTGTGTCAGATGGGATCGGTAGTGACGCTCCATCTCACCAGACCAGGAAGCTCGCAGCACTTGTCTCGGCTGGCCCAGGAGGTGCTGCATACAATGTCAAACAACTGCAGTTGAAACTGAGGACAAAAAGGTGAAACACACACTTTAACAATATTGTATTCCTAAAACCAGCACCAGTCTCATTAACCTGTTGGATTTCATAATGTTTCCTTAATCATAAGATGTTCCTTACTAGCATGTATCATCATTCTTCAATACAAAAAATGTTGAAGCTAACTCTTATCACTTCATGGCTTCTACTAAGTAAAAATCAATCTTTAAACAGTTTTTTTTCCATTTTTTCTGGATAGATTGTGTCAAAGGAAATAGTGATCAAGTCTATCAGAAAATACATCCCACTGTTAGGCCACTCCAAGGATATTGTGGCTATTTATGGGACTGCGAGATTGGATATGAAAATTATAGTGGATGAAATGTTTAGTCATTTCTTCATTCTCAAATGAACTCGAACTGCTGTTGAAATCCTGCCTCACGCAGACCTACCAGTCTACTAAATACTGTATGACACTAAATAAAAGACTGTCAGGGGCATCCTGGAACATTGGGACATCAAGGGGAACAGTGTTTTTCCTTGGCTGTTAAACGACCATGCAGAACAAACATCAAACCTAATGACCCCAACAAGATGGCTGCCCATACCATTACGGATCACCACCTATGTTTAGCAGTTGGCAGCAGATGTTAGGGGCAGAAAGCATCCTTAGGCTTTGTCCAAATGTAAACTCATCTGGATGCAGGAAATCTATGAAAGATGACTCATTCGATCACTACGTTTTTTCATTGCTCCAGGTTTTGTGCTCCATCGTAAGCTACAATAAGTAATTCCTTGGATACAAGCAGTTTGGCAAAGAAAGATCTGAATGGCCACCCTGCTGTAAAGTACAAATGTGTAAATTACAGAATGTAAGGTTTTTGTTGAGACTGGGTCACAGATGTGCTGATTAAATTCTGTGGTCAAAAAAGCTGTAATGTTGGTGCATTGAACTATCCTAATCCTTTCCTCCCTATTGGTCATCTTTTCACTTGTGACCACTATACTTTTGTGCTAATGCAATTTTCAACATTCGGCCTATTTTCTCATATATATGTATTCTGTTCTTACTTTTTTCTTTTCTTTTTCTGCCCTTGGCACATTGAGTTATTTTGCAGTTTTGTTACTAACACTCCTGAAACTTCTGCCCCAAATATTTTGAATCTTTGGAGCTCTGTTAGTTGTCTCATGTTGCTCTGAAAGCTCAAATATCCTCAAATAACTTCAAACCTCTTTTAAATTAGATACATACACTCACCAGCCACTTCATTAGGTATACTTGTTCAACTGCTCGTTAATGCAAATATCTAATCAGCCAATGGTCAAGACAATCTGCTGAAGTTCAAACCAAGCATCAGAATGGGGAAGAAAGGTGATTTAAGTGAAGAATGGTCCGGAAAATTTAACATATCCAGTCAGCGGCAGTTCTCTGTGTGAAAATGCCTTGTTGGTGGCAGAGGTCAGAGGAGAATGGTCAGACTGATTTGAGATGACAAAAGCAACAGTAACTCAAATAACCACTCATTACAACCATGGTATGTAGAAGAGCATCTCTGAACGCACAATATGTCAAACTTTGAAGCAAATGGGCTACAGCAGAAGGAGACCACACTTTGTGCCACTCAAGTACAGGAAACTGAGGATACAATTTGCACAGGCCCATCACACTTAGACAATAGAAGATAGAAAACATTTTGACTGTTCTGATGAGTCTTGATTTCTACTGCGACATGCAGATGGCAGGGTCAGAATTTGTCGTAAACAACAGGAAAGCATGGATTTATCCTGCAATGTAAGAAATGGTTCAGGCTGGTGGTGGTGTAATGGTGTGGTGGATATTTTCTTGACATCGGTTGAATACCACAGCCTACCTGAGTATTGTTGCTGACCATGTCCATCAATTTATGACCACAGTGTACCTATCTTCTAATGGCTACTTCCAGCAGGATAATGCGCCATTTCACAAAGCTCATATCAGCTCAAACTGGTTTCTTGAAAATCACAACGAGTTCACTGAACTCAAATGTCCTCCACAGTCACCAGATCTCAATCCAATTGAGCATATTTAGGATGTGGTAAACAGGAGATTCGCATTGCGGATGTGCAGCCAACAAATCTGCAGCAACTGATCTCTGATGAATGTTTCCAGTCCCTTTCTGCATCTATGCCACAAAGAATTAAGGCAGTTCTGAAGGCAAAAGGGGGCCCAACCCGGTACTAGCAAGTTGAACCTACTGAAGTGGCCAGTGCATGTATGTACTGCTAATTGACAATCAAATTAATGTGACCTTAGCAGCTGCATTTGTAATTGTGATTTATTTACTTAAAATTATAGTAGTTTTCCATATTATGGGGTTTATATTAGTTTGTCCACCCTCTTGGATAACATTATCAGACTATACTGCTTACCGGTGCAGAGTTGTCCTTTCCTCGGGAGCGCACCAATCGCCCCAGCACTTCCACACCATCTGTGGTGATGTTCCCTGCAGCGTTGATGGACTTCTCTCCAACCAGCTTACAGTCAATCATAACCTTGGCGCTGGTCTTGCTAATAGCCAGGTGTAGCTACGGAGAAGGGTTCAAATACAATACAAAATCTTTCAAATACTTTAGGTCACGAAAGGCCTGTGTTGTGTGCCAGTTTGGCATGGTTTACAATTGGTTATTCTATTGGTTCCACTGAATCAAGCAGGCTCAATGCTAAAAACAACTTCATCATGTGAAATTATTTTAAATAGAATTTGAAACTCTTCACAATGTCATGTTCTGTTCAGGAGACAGACACTGTGGGACTGAATAATTGTCTTATGTGTGTGTCTCGATAAATCATTGGGGAACATGACAGAGTTGCGGAGCATTTCAAAGACACAGAACACAGACAGCGGTTCAAAGAGACACAGGCTATAGAACAAGGACTGCTCTATCATTTATGTCATGTTTCTGGGAGCGCATTCCTCCAGTTACCTTAAAGAGAGAGTTGGTTTTGAAGTTGGGTATCTTGGGGGTTTTCAGGCATTTTGTGGCAAAGGAAATGTTTGCCTTTGTCCACATTTGAATTACCAAGCTTTTAAGCTTAGTTGGAAATTGGATGTATGGTGGGGAAATATGTATATTTATATTAAAGAAATTACTGATGCATGGATATAAAGTGTTCTTTGTACTGGTTTAGCTCATGGCTCAGAACAATTATATTGCAGACAATCAAGAGCAGGAGCTGTCCATTATTTGTATGGTGCTGAAACAATGCTAATCTGTCTACGTGCAGAGCTGATGTTCCCTATTTGTGTGACACAATACGTTGCCAAGTTTATATTTCCAGAATCCCACTGTAGCTCATGTGAAACTGGCTTACATACTAGGGAACGATCTACGTTTTGGAAGGATGTTGGAGTTATTGTAGTGAAGGACGAACAAAAAGTACAGAAACCTGTGCCAGAGATGGTGTTGTAGTCTAAGCTCCTAACTCTGGATCACATGTGCTCTGCCACTGTCTCTGCCCTTCCTCTCTGTCTCAATCGACATGCCTGTCCCCCTCTGCTTCCTACTGCTGTCATTAAAAACAATGAAAAAATAAAGAAATCTACAGAAAAATTACTGCTCATGTAAAAGCAGATATTTATGTAGAAAATTGTTTTTAGAGTGCACAAATAAAAATCTGCTAATGTTTCCTGTGGGAAAACACTTTTTTGTTTCAGGGAGAACCCTATTTCTGTGTCCAGTTCAAAAAAAATGTCTAGAACATGGCTTCTGCATGGAACCCAAAACCATCTCCCAACGGAGAGCCAACACACCTTGATGGAAACCATTTTCAAAAATTAAGGAGAAAGCAGATAAAATATATTAATGGCAAAAATAGTAAATACAACAAAAAGAGTAACAAAAGAGTTGTTTCTGTCCCTACAGGTGAACTAGGTAGAAACCTTTCTGTTTTTTGGGGTATTCTTTTTTTATGTGCATACAGTGTGGATGCACTGTATGCACATAAAAAAGAATACCCCAAAAAACTGAAAGTATTAACAGCGCTTCACTTTTTCCACATTTTGTTATGTTACACCCTTAATCCGAAATGGATAAAATGCATTATTTCCCTCAGAATTCTACAAACAATACCCCATAATGACAATGTGAATGAAGTGCGTTTGAAATCTTAGCAAATTTATTAAAAATAAAAAATGAAAAAAGCACATGTACATTAGTATTTACAGCCTTTGCCATGAAACTCAAAATTGATCTTAGGTGCATCCTGTTTCCACTGATCATCCTTGAGATGTTTCCACAACCTGATTGGTAAATCCACCTGTGGTAAATTCAGTTGATTTGACATGATTTGGAAAGGCACCCACCTGTCTATATAAGGTCCCACAGTTAACAGTGCATGTCTGAGCAAAAACCAAGTCATGAAGTCCAAGGAATTGTCTGTAGACCTCCGAGACAGGATTGTATTGAGGCACATTTCTGGGGAAGAAAAAAATATCTGGAAGAAGTTTGGAATCACCAGGACTCTTCCTAGAGCTGGCTGCCCAGCCAAATTGAGTGATCGGGAGAGAAGGGCCTTAGTTACTGATGTGACCAAGAACCCGATGGTCACTCTGACAAAGCTCCAGCATTTTTCTGTGGAGAGAAGAGAACGTTTCCCAAGAACAACCTTCTCTGCGGCACTCCACCAATCAGGGCCCGGTTCCCCAAAACGTTCTTATCGCTAAGTAGTTCTTAACCTATTCCTTAACCTCTCTCTTAACCTAATGGCATGGTTCCCGAAACGTTCGTACGCTAAGTATATCTTCTGTAAGTCACACTTTCGTAAGGTTGGTCTGGACCATTCGTAGCTCTCTCTTAGCGTTGTTTGAGCTCAAACCGCTAGTCGCCGCCACTACAACAATGATTTTATGGACATTTTATAACTGTAATAAAATATGTTC